>OX578146.1:43036274-43268774 GCA_951213105.1 Amaurobius ferox
ATTTTTGCAAGAAATATTCATAAAATAAATAATTTGTTATAAATAAATAATGTATATTTATTATAACCTAAAGGCCGTTACAATAACGGGTTTTAGATTATAATAAATATACAAATATTTATGTCATTCACTTTAGAATAATGATTAGTTTTAAATTACAAGAATAAATTATGTTACTTCCTCTAGATTGGTGTAGAATACAAGAACGAGTTATGTTGTGTCTTCTTGATTGGCAAATAGTTTCAGGGTACAAGCAAGTGTTATGCCATGTTATCTAGAAAGGGATTAGTTTCAGGTTACAAGAACGATTTATGTCATGTCCTACAGAATGGTGATTTGTTTCAAAATACAAGAACAAGTTTTGCTATGTTCTATATATTGGCGATTAATTCCAGGCTACAATAACGAGTTAAACCATGTCCTATAGTTTAGTGGTTAGTTTCACTATAGAGAAACGTGTTATGTCCTATAGATTGTGGATTAGTTTCAGGATACAACAACGGGTTATACCATATCCTAGAAGATTAGATTGGTGAATAGTTTCAGGATACCAGAACGATTTATGTCATGTTTTCGAGATTAATGGTGAGTTTCAAGATAAAAGAAAGAGGTATACCATGATTGGCGATAACTTGCAAGATACAAAAACCTAGTTATGTTATGCCCTATAGATTGAGGATTAGTTTCAAGATACCAAAACGGGTTGTACCATGTCCTAGAAGATTATATTGGTGAATAGTTTCAGGATATCAGAACGATTTATGTCATGTTTTCGAGATTAATGGTAAGTTTCAAGATAGAAGAACGAGTTATACCATGATCGGCGATAACTTTCAAGATACAAAAACCTAGTTATGTCATGTCCTTTAGATTAGAGATTAGTTTCAAGGGTACAAGAGCGAGTGATGTTATGTCTACTAGATTACCGCCCCACATGGGCCCGTCAAACAATGGCGATAGACGGAACTTGGCTTCCTCATATCTTTTACCCCTTCTAACCTGCGTGGTAAACTAATCTGCGGATAGGCCGGTCGCTAAAGTGATTTGGTTCTTGAAACAGGAGCTTCGTGTTGGCGGAGAGGAGCAGGTCTTTTATGGTATGTTTCCAGACTCGTAGACAACTAGGGTCGAATCTCCGTGGGTTGCTTCACCCTACCCGGCGAATGCTTCAGTCGCCTTTTTCTCTCCGGGTCGTGGTCTCCCTAGGTGGCGGATATCACCCTTTTCCACTCTCCCTTGTAGACGGCATAAGCCCCAAGTTACCGCGGAAGGTGGAGGTAATCTGTCCTCTAGATGTATGTCTAGAATACCCCTCCCTTTTCGCGGTGTAAACCAAATCGGACGCCATGGGAGCTGGGTATAAACCTCTTCTACAGATTAGTAGTTAGTTCCCTAACAGCATTTCCTTTCACAGTGACATAAGATTTACGTCGCACTGTGACTTTGTGACGTCACAGGATGTCACAATACGTCTCGGCAATGTCATATTGAGATCACAGCGAAGTCATTTTAGTCATTTGAATGATCGTTTGTGACGTCACATATTAACTTGTTTGTGACGTCACATTGTAATTGCCTTTGTAATGTTGTCACATGGTTACGTGTTAATTAAATTGTGGAAGCGTCACAGAATATAGTCACAATGAGGTTACAAAGTTACTAATACTTAACGTCGCATAGAAGTCACAAATATGATGTCACATAGTGACTCAGGTGTCATGTGACTACAACGTCACTGTCACCTATGTGACGATCTTTGCTGTGAGGGTTTCAGGATGAAAATACGAGTAATGTCATATCCTCTAGACTGGTGGATAGTTTCAAGATACAAGAACGAGTTATACAATGTCCTCTAGTTTAGTCGTTAGTTTCAGGATACAAAATTGTGTTATTAGATAATTATCTCAAGATAGTCCTCTATATAGTCTCTAGATAATTTTTTACATTGAGAATAAAATAACGAGTTATGTCATATCATCTAGATTATTAATTGTAGTTTCATGATACAAAAAATAGTTCCAGAGTTATATATGGATCATCAGCTTTACTTGACATCAGCTGAAATAAGAAATAACAACATTTAGATAGCATTAGCCTTATTTAAAGCAGCAAAGAGAATAAACAGGCACAAAATTAACTTTCTAGCTGTATATGAAAGTCTTAAAATAATCACCAGGTACAACAAAATAGTAAATAATTGCTCAAATAATTGATACAGTAGAAGATTTCATTTATAAAACGATAATGTATACTTAAGGAACTAGTTAAAGTCAACAACATTATTCTTATCACATAGTAAGATACTCCTTCTACTATAGCATGTTAAGATGCCTGATATAGAAATTTCTAGAAAACCAATACATTCGAAGAAATTCCGGACAAAAAGTTCACATTCTAAAACCTGCCGAAACCTTCCAAAACTTGCCCAAACTCACTAAATTAGTGATACTTGCCGTCAAAATTAAACAACTTCGCTTTTGCCGTAATGACAATTGTTAGTTTTTTTTTCAGCGAAGATACTTTTATGAGTTATGAAAATATACTAGGAAATTGCAACAATATGATTTATTTTATTTTACTGACATGCATAAAATATTAAAATACAGTTTTTAGCGAGGTTTTTATTATTTTAAACAACTATACATTATATTCCGCTCAATAAATCCTCATAGATAATATGTGTCTTCTTCCAACATGCACAAAATACATTCTTCGCAATTTATTTTGTATATTAACCTAAACTGCAGAACCCTGCAGAAACTACAAACTGCAGCCGGTAGAAAAAAAGGGGAGAAAGAACTTTGTTCAATTTCGGAAATGTCTTTTTCCGCTCATTTCTGTCCGCTTAGTTTACGAGACAAAAAAGACGGATCTCATATCACGTCCGTTCTGTCTGATATCGCAGGAGATAGGACAGATATGTTTTTTGAATCCACGTCTGGTAATAAATGTTGATATTTTTTCACAAGGAACTGAATAGGGTATGTGTATAAAATGTTTATAGAATATTTTGTTTTTAAAATAGATTATGTCTTGTGAAGTTACATGATGTTGGAAGTTACATGTTGTGAAGTTACATGATGTATTTTTAGGATACAAGAATTAGTTCAAATTTCTATATAACTAACACTTTTATTTCAAAGCACTAATAAGCGTAAATGTGAGGCCAGGATACATTTATGCTGTTTTGGAGATTTATATGATATGTACTGCGAAACAAAGCGTAGACTCGTAAGCGCCAAGTTACGACAGTTCAAGCCCGGGAGATCGTGACCCCAATAAATTCAGTGCTCATAAATTGCAAGTGTGGCTGGGTCAGAGATCTCTTTGAGGCCAAGGTTTGAACCAAGTAGATTGTTTAATAAGATGACCAATGAAGAAATATTGCTGCAACGCACTAAGGATCAACCAATAAGAGATACGAAGGGCGTATCTAGGCCTCAGGGGAAATGATGTGACAACAAGCAGAGAATTTAAAATATATGCAAGAAGTGACTGTTCAAACCAGTACGAGTGCCAGTAGCGATGCTATTCGACAATTAGAGTCCAACAGTCCAGTAGTGGTGGCACGTCAACAATTAGAGTTCAAGATGCGAAGTGTGAGTTTGTGGAAAATTGGCGTCCAGAATATACAAGAGTGTGTTTCAGATTTGGAGTCCAGCATATTCAAAAGTGTGTTGGATAAAAATTGATTGTACTAAAGCGAGAGATTAGCATTGTGTGTTTCAGTTTCCATGACAAACAGCAATGAATGCTCAAGAGTGCTTTTCAGTGTCTATGTCAGAGGATATGTGCCAATCTGCTTATATAGATAGGTGCAGTATATGAATTTGGATATTATATAAATATCCTCGTTTCATACGTGCAGTTTCTCCTCCTTAAGAGTGTGTATAAAATTAATGTAAATTTAATCGTAATCGTGATATGTTGTTGTTGAGACCCAGACCGTCCGACCTACCAGAAAGGTGTAAGGTAACTGTATGGACGGCCGGGAAGTGCCACCCAATTTAGACCGGAACCCAGTGGGGGAGGCATCCACAGGGACCGTACCCTCCTTCCCCTACCACCAACCTCTCGGAAGGACTTACGGACCCACATGTTTAACGTGATCGTACTCCGCATGAACACGGCGGCATTTGTGGTAGCGTGCAAATCTAGCGCGCAAACCACGGGGATACCGCACCCGAGATGGCCAACAGCACGCGGTGTTCCGAGGTGGTCACCCACCAAGTACTAACCGCGCCCGATGCTGCTTGACTTCGGTGATCTAACGAGAACCGGTGTTTTCAGCACGGTACGGCCGTTGGCCCGTAATCGTGATATGTTGTTGTTGAAACCCAGACCATCCGACCTACCAGAAAGGTGTAAGGTAACTGTTTGGACGGTCGGGAAGTGCCACCCAATTTAGACCGGAACCCAGTGGGGGAGGCATCCACAGGGACCGTACCCTCCTTCCCCTACCACCAACCTCTCGGAAGGACTTTCGGACCCACATGTTTAACGTGATCGTACTCCGCATGAACACGGCGGCAGTTTTGGCAGTGGCTGGAATCGAACCCGGGCCTACCGAGTGCAACTCCAGCGCGCTAACCAATGGGCTACCGCGCCCCTGTAATCGTGATATGTGTAATAATTAATGTAAACTTAAAAATGTGGAATTCAATGACTAGAGTTGTAATAATTGATTTTATTTTAAAAACTCGCACAAAGAAATAATGTTGGATCATTGTGGCAAATTCAATATATGCTTAATGTTTACCTTCTTATTTCTTTTTCTTACACCACAGTAAACGTAAACAATATACAGCGAATAGATCGGTAACTATCTTACATAATCACTAAACGATTGTCAGATACAATTAAATTCAGCAGCAGTTAAATTTTAACAACAATTAAATGCTCAGCTATTTCATAAAATAGTCTAAATTATTCTTAAAACACTGACGTTTCTCACAATTCATCTTAACTCGTATTGCGCCAACTACTCTTCAACTGAGAAATAACTCATTTCATATACACTCCTTTCAAACTTCTAGGAAAGGCTCGTATCTCCAAGAATGTTCATTATTTCAAGAAAGTTCTAATGTTATAATGTTCTAAATCTTCCGTCAATTTGGAGACATTAGTAAAATTGCTAAAAGTCTCCAAATTGACGGTAAATCGCCAAATTTATCAACGCCGTATCGAAATTCAAAATATGGCAACCCTACATTCACATAATAAAAATGACAGCTTACAATAATGTTTTCTATTTGCATAGAGCATAGATCTTGGATAGAAGCTATGGTCCGCTATGTATTATTTGAATAGAGACAAAATACAATGAACTTTTTTACCTATTTGTTGCACTATACTTCTCAGTTCGTCATACAGCATATCTTGCTTAATATACCAATGAAAAAAACCTGAATATGTTCTTAATAAAAAAAGTATTTCAGATTATTTATGTTATTTATATTAATAGAACTATGAGCTTAGTATTTATGTTAATGGTAATGGTTACTTAATTGACTAAATAATCTAAATATTTGAAACTTTTATAAGTAAATTATTGCTTAAAGAGCAGTAACATTTAACTGCGAATGATATATTTCACCAATTCTCATATAACAAACATGTAAGTATTTCAAGGTCTCTGTTTACACAAAACAAAATTGCTCACTATAAAAGGTGATTCAATATTCTACATACAAACTTTAAGGGGAGGTAGACTAAACAAAAGCAAACAGTATTCACATAGTAATCGGAAACACACTCAGAATGATGTGACAGAGGGGGTTGTTCACCAGCGCTGCAGTTGGGCTCTTTGGGCCTCCTCATCTAAGGTACTGACCATGTACGGAGGACATGCATTGTTTTACGAATGCTTAGCTGGCAGACACTTATCTAGTCTATGGGGAAGATTGCGGAAATGAACGATCCGCTACACGATTGAATCATAAGTAGGACCCTAGCAGACATGTATCGCAACACCAAATGTTTGTGTATTTATACCAGAGCTTGTGTGAATATGGAACATTCTACGGCGACAGATACGATACTGGTCGACCATGAGTGACGTGAACTCCAGCCTTGAACAAGAGTTGTTGAGTCAGATGGAATATAATCCAGGGAAAAGCACAAGTCCTGTTGCCCGTGAGCTTGATGGTTACAATACAGAGTATGGTGCATATTTCGAGTGGATCGTTTACATCCATATCGTATGCAACGGTTCCAGTTGTTACAGGCCGACAATTATTCTCCATGTGTGAAATTCGCGCGCTGGTTTTTGCAGAAAAGAACCGTAGACCCAGCTTTTTCAACTTGTGCACTTTTCACGGATGAAGTTTCTTTCACCCTTAAATGAGTCTTTAATCAACACAATGCTCATGTATGGGCCTAAAAAACTCACAAGGTATGGCACATGCTGCACAACAACGGTTAGCTGTAAATGTATGGGTGGATATCCGTGATTTTTAATCCGACCATACCTATCACCACCCCGACTGCACTGTCGGAAGTACCAGATTTTTTCAAGGAGGTGCTACCGGATTTATTGAAAATGATTATAACTTAGTGTATCCTTTAGCTCACCAATGTGGCGTTTCTGGCCATACATTCCTATGTGAATATGGTTTGCTTTGTGTTCTCGATCTGCCCTAGAGGTATGTACCGTATTGGATCACCCTGTAATCTCTAATAAAGTCAATTTTGGATTGAAGTAAATTAATGTATTTATTTTAACATAAAAAAATGCTTCAATTATTCTGTAAAATATATTGAAGTCATCCCCAATTACGTTAAGATAATATTTTTTAACAGTAACTCTAGAGTTTCTATTCTATTTGTCTACTTAAGTTGCTTTAAAGATGTACTGAGATATTTTTCAAGTTAATTATATAATTTATCTTGCAGAAAAACCATTAAAAGAAATTATTCTAAATATACAAATATCGTTCTAAATTCCGATATCCAAGTTCATTTTCAATATAAAAGATGGCAACATCGAAATCTCCCTACCTGTACTAAGTTTACCCCAAAATCTCGTTTTGTCCTTATAAAAATAACTTCAGCTCTAATATCTTTTCTCGCAGGGAAAAGTCTCTACGCTTGGTTAAACTATTTACTTAGCGTTGCATTATTCACATCCAATATGTGTTCTACATAAGACTCTTATGTTTCCGGTATACTAAATTGACTATGCTTGATTTTATTTTAGGTATAATTCAACAAAATTGTATTTTAAACTACGCAGAACTCTATCAATATTTATAGCGTTAAAATTCATTCTGGTTGAAAACATTTGGACTACTCGTTTAAGTCAAAACCCATTCTAACAGTCCAATGATAATACATATCAAGTTTAATCGATATATGGTAATTAAAATCGGCTATACAGCTATATGGGTAGAATCATTCAAAATATAGTAATCTTATGCAAAGCCCTTCTGTGTCACATATTAAAGTGTATCTAACTATTATTACCATATTGTATTGGTATGTATTTGTTTATATGCAAGCCATTAATTAAGTTAAAATATAAAATAACCACAACATTACTACATGCCACTATGAACCATAATTAATATAGTATAACTGTTTTCTAACGGGGTATGACACAACCCAATATATAAGACAACTTATATAACTAATGTGCAGATTAATTTTATGACAGATGATTAATAAATTGATACTATTGGACTCAAGTTCAACCGATAAAAGCAGTTAATGTAACCCTAGCAGACGTCAGTTACACCAAACTTTAGAGTAACTGACCCCTGCTAGAGTAACTGACTCCTGCAGTTTCTTATTGTATTGCATATGCTAGTAAGTGCGATGCCATCTATTGGGGAATTTTAGAAACAGTTGTGTCACATTAAGTTAACAAGCTAAAAGTAGATACACGTAGCTACTTCCTGGGGTTCTTTCTCCCCCATTTAAATTTTGTCTGGCATCTAATGAGACATTCAGTCTTAAAGGCAGAAAAAAGCTACCCAGATGATAATTGCCTTTAAAAACATAATTGTCCATTTTATTGTTGGAAGAAGTAATTAATACAACCTAAAACTGCGATTATTTATTCAAAAAATAAGTTTTTATTACTGCAGAGGAAAGTATTCCTCATTAAATAGCTTGCGGCATTAAATAGCCTAATAGCCATTCCAGCTTGGTGCATTTTGGTGCCGTTTGAGGCGAAGGTAGAGAGGATAGGAATGCAATTCCCAAAAGTCGACGTCTTTCACTAGTTTCTTACAGGTGGCCAGGCGGTAGTTTCCATCGAAAATTTAGAAACTTGTCTAGCACCCCTGAAAATGCTTTCTTGCACCCCATGGATTGCCCGCACTTCAGGTTAAGAACCACTGCCCTGAAGCATCCAGCCCTGAGTTTTTTCTATGTCGTTTGTTATGAAAGAACGTGTTAGACGAAGGGCCCAGTATAAAATAATTGCGTTATAAGATTAATACAATCTAGTTTTATTTACTTCCCCTGCAATAATTAGTAATGTATAGAAAACTGTATTAGAATCATGTCAAAAATCGCAAGTCGATGTTTCGACGGATCAAAACGTTTTGGGACCTCTAGAAGATGAAGAAGCCAGTTTTCGCGTAACGTCTATATGTTTGTCTGTGCGTCTGTCTGTCTGTGCAATGTATGTATCCACTCTAACTGAAGAACTAATTGACCGAATTAAAAAAAAATGGTATGTAAATCACTTGTGGGTAACCTTGGTGCTGATTAGATTTTGGTACAGTTTGGGATAAAAGAACCTGCTTTTTTTACAAATAGCCAGCATAAATAGCCTGTATCCGCACTATCTGAAAAACTAATAGAGCGCTTTTCACAAAATTTGGTAGCTAAATCACTTATGTGTTACTCTGGTGTTGATTAGATTTTGGTACGATTCGGAAAAAATAACCTGCCGTTTTCTAAGAAATGGCTAACAAAATCTAAAAATAAATACTGCGTATGCTCAAATATATCAATTAAATGTTTATTTTATACGCAATTTTTGACGACGAAAATATTAGGGCAACCCCATTATTCTAAGACTAGCCGTTCTCGCGATATTTTAATTTTTTTCGCATTTTCGCTACTCCACCTTTGAAATTAAGTCCAATTACCAAATAATAACGATAATTGAATTAAGAGGGCGCATTCAGTGTAATTTAAAATAATTATGGCTGTTATTTTGTGCAATTAAGCTCAATTTAATGAATTATTGAAGAAATAGAGAAAACGTGTATGAGTCTGCAGGGAATGCCATGTGATGTCGACATCAAAAATTTTAATTAGAAGTCCCCAAATAATTGCGTCTGTCTTGCTGTGCAAAGTCTTTGCGTTTGATAAGGCGGTGTTTTCAAAGAAGACTTATTTGGGGCTATTATTACGCTATCGTTTAATTATTGCTTCAAATTTATGTAGGTCCACTGTATGTAGCGGGTTTTGTTTAACCTGACGATAAAGGAAATTTCATACCTTAGCATGCTTTTATACGCAGTTTTAATGATTTCTTAACATTATCAACAGTTTTAGCTGTACGAACTGCTATACGAACGTGACATTAGCTGTAAGAACTGCTGTACGAACGCAGAATTAGCTGTACGAAATGATTATTTCAGTTGGTTTTGAGTGCCGTAAAAGAAAATGACTAATAATATGACATAAAGTTTACATCTGCTTAAGTACTACCAACTTTAATGTCGTGCTGCGTCATTTTTGAAATATTTGCTGTATTGCTACAACGCTGAAAAGGATTAGTAGGAGTTAAGATATATATCGCAAGACTATACATATTGCATAGTTGTTGTTGTTGAGACCCAGACCGTCCGACCTACCAGAATACCTTGGTATCTGTTTGGATGGCCGGGAAGTGCCACCCAATTTAGACCAGAACCCAGTGGGGGAGGCATCCATAGGGACCGTACCCTCCTTCCCCTACCACTAACCTCTTGGAAGGACTCATGGACCCACATGTTTAACGTGATCGTACTCCACGTGAACACGGCGGCAGTTTTGGCAGTGACGGATATCGAACCCGAACCTACCGAGTGCAACTCCCGTGCGCTAACCACTGGGCTACCGAGCCCAAACACATATTGCATAGTGTAACAAATAGAACTATAAACCACTCTCTTATCTTATGATAAGGATAATATTTTCATATTTAAACTCGTAGAATTTTAATTGCATGGAATTTAAAAATGTAAGTTTTTGCAATATAAATATCTGTAAATATACATTCCGTTTTGTTGCGATATAAATATCTATAAATCTAATTTCCGTTTTGTAATAATATATATATATATTGACTGAAACTTTATATTGTTCAAATACGGGCATACTCCATTCTTCGGATTTCAATTGGAGAATACAACTAAAATGGAATTTTAAGATAAGAACTTACGAAACGTTTTTTATTTGCTTAAAATTTTGCAGTACTCAAAATTCAAATTCAAAAATTTAATTTATATAGACGGTATTAGGTATAGAAAGTAGTGCTTTTACTCGATAGATAAGATAAAGAAAGATGTTCAATTTCGGGAAAATATATAGTCCATTTATTTCTTTCCGCTTTTTAACGGACAAAATAGGTGGTTCTGATATGGCATCAGTATCTCTGGCAATAAAGAAGATAATACAGAAATCTTCTGTAAGTTCCAGTTTAGTTTAGCAATAATAATGTACATTTTATTTGGAAAATTGAGTGAGTTTCTTGAAATAAAATAAATACATAAAGCTATTGATAACATTTTAACGTTTTCCATATATATACACTGGCTTCCAAAAGTTAAATACGGACGGTAAAACCAACAAAAATGGAAAAGTAAAGCTTAGATTAACTCAAGTGTACATGAAGATAGAAAAAGTGTTTATGCATTAAAGAAAACTAAAATTATATACAATGATGAAAAAAATAATTACTTTTCGTTAATTATATGATGACGTCGCATTTGGGTCATTAACTAAATGATGTATAAAGGCAAACAGACCAAACAAGACTTACATTATTATGGTATGTGATGACCCCGAGACCTTCACACAAACCTTACAATGACTTTTCATGGTTTCAATGAGATGATTAACCATTGCAGATGCGAGCAATGGTCATTCCTCCTATAGGATAGTTTCTAACTCTCTGAGACTGGCTGGAGGAGGTAAACGTGCAGAAACAGCACGCCCGAGGGCATCCCAAAAGTTTTCAAAGGGATTAAGGTCGGGAAAATACGCCGGCCACTCCATACGAGAAATACCCTGGCTTTCCAGGTATTCGTCAACTATGTAAGCTCGATGGGGCGGGCATTATCGTCCATAAGGAGGAAATCAGAACCAACTCCTGAAGCGTAGAGTCTCGCAATGGGGTCTAGGACTTCATCCCTATACCGCGCA
Organism: Amaurobius ferox; assembly: GCA_951213105.1. NCBI lineage: Eukaryota > Metazoa > Arthropoda > Arachnida > Araneae > Amaurobiidae > Amaurobius > Amaurobius ferox. The sequence continues at coordinate 43,047,642 of OX578146.1, forward strand.
GATATCACAGAACCGCCTTTAAAGATGTGAAGATCTGTTCGATATCCCTTTGAAATTCTAGATCACACAATGAGGCTGCCATCTCTGAATGCGTGATGTTAGATGATGTTCTTGACCTGATTGGGTGTGTGTCGTTCTCTTTAGACGCTTACACACTTATCCTCTGATTCCAGGGCGAATATGGATTCGTCCGTGAACAGGACGTTGCACCAATCTGGGACAGTCCAATTGACATGTTGACGACACCACTTTAATCTTTCCCGTCTGACTGTTAGTGGAACACAAAAACGTGGAACTCGGGCGTACAGTCCCTTCTCGCTTTTCTGCGTACAATACTAGCAGATATTGTCTTACCAAGTGCCGTTGCAACCATGGATGAAACAGATGTGGGGGTCGTTCGTCGATTCCGCTTGTCTACTATAGCAATATACCGATCATCAGAGAGGGTGGTAACCCTTGTACGACCGGGCACAGGTCTCCGAACAACTGTTTGACTTGTTTTGAAATTTTTTCGTAATCGAGAAATTACCGTATATTCAACGTCAAAGAAAATAGCGACATATTTGATTGATTGTCCTGCTTCAATGCATCCGACGGCACGGCAGCGCTCACTATCTGCCATTCGTTATTCTTCAGTCATAGAAACACGAATATCATCGAAAATAATCCTATAAGAGATATAAAGACTTCTATCAGCATTTAAATGCACCTTCTCAAACCCTTCAGAATACTTCTTCAACGACTGCCTAATTAACATATATCTAGATAGTCAATCGTGATTGGTTGTAACATATGATATTTGCATTCTGTCGTCTACATCCGAAGCGGTTTTTAGCTACTCAAATTCAAATACGCTTCCGAAAAATGAAAATATGCATTGTGTGCTTAACTTTTGGGAGTGAGTATATATATATATATATATATATATATATATATATATATATATATATATATATATATATATATATATATATTAGAAATATGTAATAATAAAAAATCAAGTAATATTAACATCACCATAGAAGCAAATATACGGCCATAATGCCAATAAGAGAAGAGAACAGCACCAGCCCAAATTCGATGATTAGTCAGAATTAAATTCCTCCTCAGGTCTGAGTATTTAATTCTAACTAACCCAAACACATGTCTGTTTATATATATATATATATACATATGTATATATATACATATATACATACATATATACATATATACATACATATATACATACATATATACATACATATATACATATATACATACATATATACTTACAAACATATATACATACATACACATATATATACATACATACATATATACACACACACACATACGCACACACATACATACACTCATACATACATACACACATACATACACACATACATACATATATACATACATACATACATACACACACACACACATATATATATATATATATATATATATATATATATATATATGTATAATTTATTATCATGTAAATAATAATGTATAATTTATTATCATGTTTTAAAACTCAGCATATAATAAATACTCATTCATACTTGATACTTCATACCGTCATTTGCAGTTGAAGAAAAATATTTCATTTCCTTTCATAAAAAGAAATTTCTGCAAAACTATTTTTGTCTTCTCCATAACTGTTTACTGTGTGCATTGCATGATACTGAAATTCTAAGGAATGGCGAAACTGCTGGAAAATGCAGACGTAGTAAAAGGAAAATAACCTCGTTCAATTTCGGAAATGTCCTTCTCAATTCGACTATTTTCGTTTAGTTTACGAAACAAAAACTACGGACCCGGTACAACGTTACTTTGTTTGATAACACAGAAGATGGGGCTGAAATGTTTTCTGCATTTCCGTCCAGTAATAATGAATGAAGATATTTACAACAGATTGCGTGAAGATCGCTTTGTTCATAACCTTAAAGAAAGTCTTAAAAGAATCTTCCAAAACGGTATGTTTAAATTCGTTTAAGTACTTTATGTTTACTGTGAACACATTATGGATCATATGAATCACCAAAAAACCAAGATGGGGTGTAATCGACCAGCAGAAAGATTAAACGCAATTTTTTCGTTGAGTCAAAGACCGAATTTAAGTGCTTTGATATGAAATCGGAACCTAGTTCCAAGTGCTATATGAGCCGTTGAAATCCGCCGTAAAATTAACAGTTCATAAGGAACTACGGAAATATTGTTGAATTTAGCAGAAAATGAGGGCAAAAAATTGGTATATATGTCATCTGACATCAACTCCTAAAATTAAAAATAGAAACATAATAAAAATATAAACTGTAGCCTTACCGCTTTATATATGTTCTCCATTTTAGCCACGTTTGCTGTTCTACTGGCAGATTCCAATGTTGCTGTAGTAATTGTAGTTCACTAATCTTGCAACCTCTGAGAAAAAATATATGTTTTGCCTTCAAGACCTGTTTACTCTGTTATTTTATAATTTATACAATTTTATATGAAGAGTTTCACTTTTAGCAGCAGTTTTAACGTATTTTAGTATTCTTATGAGTTTTTGACATTCTTATAAATCTTTGGCTACGTTTTAAAAGCGAATATCTATATTTTCTGCCACACTGTTTGCATTTTCTCCATCCTCTGGGGGAAAAATAAAAATTTCGCCTCCGTATAGTTTCGCCCCATGATCGATGTGTGCAAAGATTCAGTTTATTAAATCGGCAATGGTCTTCCGAGAGGTCTGGAAATTACGACTACCTAGATAAATCTTATATAGATTAAAAAAATGTTCCCGGGATTTAAAACAGGAATTAAGTGAATTTATTCATAAAGTTTTTCAAAAGGCGAAGTTGCCCGTTTCGTAAGTTTATTAGCTGCTGCGCCTCGCCACTTAAGCTGACGTATTATTCCCTAAACAAGCACTTAAGCACACGTTATCCCACTTCGTGTGTGCTGCAAAAAACGCCTTGGTCTCTGCTCTGGGACTTTGCTTTAGGCTTTTGTCTTGGACTCTGCACATCGAACCCAACGACCAAATACGGCCGAATATTATACTAAACATACGCTTTTCGCAATCTGAATCCTAAATTAACTGTTTTCGCTACACTCTGAGTAATATCCTTTCCTGCGCTCCATATACCCTTTTTGGCCTATGCATGGATGGATTGCGAACTAAATAAGCGCATTCGATGCACCCTAAATAAATGCGTTCTCAGCATTCAAATATGGAAAGCTTAAAATCTACAGCAAGCTTTCTAACTGGTAATACTTGAAAGATCTACGTAATTTTCTACAAAAAATTTTGCTGTAGGACTATATTAAAAAATCTGATGTGGGCAACACATGACTTTCCTTATATAATGCAATGAATTTACTACTTTTACAGTTAAAAAAATGTTATTCTTATAGTAGAAACTTATATTTTTTCCAAGATATTGAATTTTCTTCAATTAGTCGTCATTTTCATTGAATAGTCGTCATTCATTGATTTAGCGTCATTTTTATCACTTTGGCAAGATTTTTGTTTATTTGGCTACAATAAAAATGTCGCCAAGTTGGCGACATTCCGCCAAATTCGTCGCCAAAATCTCGCCAAGCGTTATGGACGGAGAAATAACTTATTCTTATAGCAGATAAATGACTATTGGCGTTCAAATACAAAAACATTACTCAAAGTATATTTTTTCATGAATGGAACGAGCTAGATCCACGAGGAAGATGTCACCAAATTTATCGCATGGTATTACATTTGAAAAGTGAGCATGTTTCTCAATAGGAAATATATATATTTTTTTATATAACTTTTTGATAATTTTTTTGAAAAATGTGCAATATCTCGAGAACGGTTCATGTTATCATTCTAAAATTTATATCAATCGTTTTCTAATGAAAAATTACATCACATATGTCTATTTGCGTAACTTTATTAGCGGTTTTGATTTTTTGTCGATTTTTTCAAATTTCACTCGAAAATTTAGGGGAGTTCTGAACATTCGATTGCGTATAAAAGTAATAGGCTTCCAGTCCGGATTGTGATTTTTGTTCCAAATTTCCAATCGGTCCATTCGTTCGTCAGTTATTGTCTCCACAGACTCACTGACACACACACACACACAAACATCACTTCAAAAATGTTTGATTCGTGATCAGGGATGCTTGAAACGTGCTCTCCCGTCGAAAACTCGAATTCGAATTTTCGACCCCGTCACAATACTTTCCTTATACATTATGTATATAAGGAAAGTATAAAAGTAGCTGCTTATTTCATAAATTTCTCTCCCTCGAAGTTTATCTGATTCGTATCGCAAAAAATATACCATACATAAATACAAAATTGAGTACACGTACAGAGTAAGATTCGAAGGATACGCTGAAATAAAGCGTTTTTCAATATATATTTTCTAGTTTAGGAAATATTTAATCTCCAAACCAATGACAAAATTGAGCTCCGCTTTCGGGTCCTGGATAGTTGAATTTTTGCAGAAAATAGCCTATTTTTTAATTTTGGTATAGTTTATGAGATGTTTTACTTCTTATGCACTTCTGAATTTAAAAATATTCTTTCGTATCGACACGTCCCTCGATTTCACTTGTACTGAAAAAAAAATCAATACTTCTCTTTGTCTCGTATCACAAAAAAAAAAAAAAAAACTATAGCATATAAAAGTATGAAATGTGGTACATTTATCGAGAAATAATAGGCGGACACGATAAAATAAACCGTTTACCGATTTAAACTTTAGTTTGGCTTGAAATAGCTCACGGGGGAGCTCTGCTAGCGCAGCGAGCAGGAAGCGAAGCCTCCCGACTCGCGAAGCAAGTTACGGGGTTTTGCGTAGCGTAGTGAGCAGGGTGCAGAAACACATAGTCAGCTGAAGTAAAGTTAAGGCAAAAAATATTGTTGCATCCAGACTAAAACATTACCACCTTACTTTTTCGATATACCATCACGATTGAACTGCTCATTTTACTACGATTTCATATTACATTGCCACCAAATATTAGTAAATTTTCACAAAACTTTGAAATTCTAATCAGATGTGTTTTTACTGTTAGTCAACAATTCAACGATTTGAATACTAATTTCGAAAAATTAAACATGTAATGTTTTGTACAAAACAAACACAACGTTCAATAAATAGACAACTGAAAAATATGTTGTTTGTACATCTTACTGATTAAGATTTCTCTTTTTCAGAACACAGGTAGATGATTATGCCAGGAGTGCTGCTGCAGTATTTCAGTCTCCAAGGAAGAAAGGAGCAAAGTCTCCTAAAACGTAATAAATACTACTTTTCTTTATTTACCATACTTGTTGTTCTTCTGAAATTGTTTATAACTGAAAGAGATCAGTAAGTACGAATAGTGATCTATAAAGAGGAAGTACAGAAAATTATGTAGGGGCCTTTATATGGTAGCAAATGGTACGCAATCTTTATTTTTGACGCAACTATTTTGTGCTTTAATTTTATTTTGCATAGTTATTTCGTTTAGTCATACGAATTTTCGAAAAAGCCGAAAGTGATATTTCCAGAATTGGAAATGTAAATCTTTAATAAACTCCTTTATTCACCTCTGGAAATCAGTGCTAAATCCATATTAATCACCATTTAAACTCTATTTATTTAGTTATTTATTTATGTATTTTATCTGTGATACGAAACAGAGCAAGTCCAATAACAATTATGACATTGAAAAAAGCAAATAAATCGATATATAGCCTATATAGCTGTTTCAAGATAATATTTTAATCGAAAATGCAGATTTTTAGAACTGCCCCGTAGTCTTTTCTGGAACTTTGCTGAAACTATGTCAGTCATTATCTAAAAGAATTGCAAGTCCTAAAAAATAGATGTTTCAAGAAAAATTATTAAAACGGAGGTGAAAATTCTTAGTCATCCCCACTACTATCTTCAGAATTCAATGCTCAGTCCGTATCAGTTATCATCTAAGTTCTACGCCCTAAGACAAAGAAAATCGACGCACTCCGCAAAATAATCCGATAGTAATAAAACTGTACATGCAAACACCTTTCGACCGAATACGCAAATGATAAAAAATTCGCAGCCAATGAATGAATTTCAAATGAAAAGGATAACATCACCCCAATCTTTTCAAGTTGAAAAGTATTCATTCCAGCCAGAAGAGAGAAGCTTCATTGTGAAGGTCGGCTCTTTTGAAGCTCCATGGCGTGAGAAAACTGACCAGTGGACAGTCGATAAAAAAACAGAAGCCGATAGACGACGAGGAAAAATTTGGGACGGTGACGCCCCCCCCCCCTCGCGCCCCTGGTTTCAAATGGTGTGTAAACTTAATTTTTGACGCAACTATTTTGTGTTTTAATTTTATTTTTGCATACTTATTTCGTTTAGTTATATAAATTTTCGAAAAAGCCGAATGCAGATTTTTAGAACTGCCTCATAGTCTTTTCTTGGACTTTGCTGAAACTATGTCAGTCATTATCTAAAAGAATTCCAGAGAAATAGATGGGAAAGTCCTGAGAAATAGATGTTTCAAGAAAAATGCTTAAAACGGAAGTGAAAATTCTTAGTCAACCCCACTACTATCTTCAGAATTCAATGCTCAATGCACATCAGTTATCATCTAAGTTCTACACACTAAGACAAAAAAATCGACGTATCCCGCAAAATAATCCGATAGTAATGAAACTGTACATGCAAACAATTGTCTACCGAATATGCAAATGATCAAAAATTCGCAGCCAATGAATGAATAGTCCGAACTACAGCTCATTTAAACTGAGTACCATGCTGGTGTATATAAGGAACGAACGTCGTTTTCAGGAACAAGACGTGCAGTGGATTTCGATTGCGTTTACGTGCCTCGATTGTAACAATACCTCGCCGGTGAATTCGCGGTCGCTACGAGCATATGAAATAGTTTGAAAGAGTGCGTGCGATCGGACTGCATGAGGCTGGATGTGCACACCGAGGAATAATAGCTCAGCATTTGGATAGGAGCGATGCAACGATTAGACGATGTTGGCAGGAATTGGACCCGAAGCAGCAAGCGGATGGCCTAGAGCCATGACAGAACGGGAAGATAGAGCGATTGTCAGAGCAGCTGTGACAGCACGAGATTTGTCGTTATCAACCATCCAACGTGTGACAAACACGGAAGTGACAACCCGGACCATTAACAAAAGACTACAGGAGCGGAAACTATACTCGCGGTGACCATTACGCCGCCTACCACTAACCAGTATGCACCCTCAACTGCGATTGCAATGGTGCCGGGCCCGATCAAAGTGGAATTGTTCGGATTGGGAATGGATTGTCTTCAGTGATGAGTTCCGTTTCGAACTGAGTACCGGCGACCAGCGCAGACGTGTCTGGAGACAGCCCGGAGATCGTCATGATCCTGTGCTTACTGTCACACGCCACACGGCCCGACAACAGGGAGCTATGGTCTGGGGTGCCATTTCTGTTGATAGCCGGACGCCGGACTCTTTTGATAGTCCTCCGTGGTACCATCGCAGCACAGCGACACGTTGCCGATATTCTACGTCCCGTTGTATTGCCATTCCTGTCGTGACACCCCGGGCTAACTCCTAAGCAAGATAATGCCAGGTCACACACGGCACGCCTCTTTATTGATTGTCTGTGTGCTTACGACACACTCCCTTGACCAACCAGATCTCTAGCCTATTGAGCACAATTGGGATGCAATGGGGCGTCACTTGCGAACATCAAAGAATATAGTCAAATTATCTTGTCAATTGGAAGCCATTTGGAACGTCATCCCTCAGAATACCATCCGGCAACTTTATGCATCAATGCCAAGTCGGGTAACAGCTTCTATCAAGGCAAGCAGTGGACCAACGCCATATTGACGTGCTCACTTTGCATAGATCTTTCAGAGCAATAAATCATCCAATTACTCTGAAATCCTTATCATTTCTTCTTCTGTACATCCATATTACGCGTACCAAATTTTGTCTCGTTTGGAAAAGCATTTCTTGGTGCGTCGAATTTCTTTGTCTTGGAGTGTATTTATATTCAATTTTGATAATCTTAGCCTATTTTGAGAATAATCTATATTCATTATTTTAAAGTAATCTATAGCTAATTTTGAGAGTATTCGAAGAAAAATAAGAATATTTGAACTAGTACTGAAAAAATAATCCGAAGTTGTAATCCTAGTTTATCATTCTTCTCCGGAATTTGATGCTAAATTCAAATCATTCATTATCGTAGCTAATACTGAGAAATAGATGTTTCAAGGTTAATTTTTTATAAGAACAACTAATCTTAGATATTGTAAAGTTGTAAAAATATAAAACCTAACAATGGATACAATTTTCATACCACTTCTAAAGAAATCTCAAAAAGTGCCATTTTTGTTGTTAAACTTTTATATATATTTGAAACAAGCTTTGAATGAAATACAACATGTGATGCGGATACAATTGCAAAATCCTCATACACACATTGGTAAAATAAAAATCTAGTCTTATCAAAGCAAGTAACAAATCTTAATTTGTAGATCAAGATGATTAGGAACAATTTATTGATACAAAACTCGCCGCAAGTTACAAGTTCCAAACGACCATAAATATTTGTTATCTAAGCTTAATATTGTTTGAAAGTTTGATGTTTGGGTTTAAGTTTGACCTCATCAATATCATGAAAATACGAGATATAAAGACCATTGAAAATGTATCTTACTTTAATATGGTTTTAAAATGTGATGTATCAGTTTGAATTTGATTCCATCAGTGTTATGAAAACGATTGGTATTTACCCTATTGTGTACAGAGTTTGAGTTTTACCTAGTCAATATTATGAAAACAAGTGATATGATAACCATTAAAATAGATTACCTTACTTTAATAGGGTTTTAAAATCTAATGTATGAGTTTGAGTTTTATTTCATCAGTGTTAAGAAAACGACTGATATTTACCATGTTGTATAATATTTGATTGTGGCAAGCATGATTTGTCTTGAATTAATTTTAGATTGGGAAATACTTATATATTAAAATAATCGTAATCGGAATGTTCGTTGGTAAACTGAATAATTAGACCCATTAATTACAATGTCTATTGGAATCCATAAACATTTTGTCTTTAGTGGTTGTGTAATTATTTCATGATATAGTTTATTAATAATTTGAAAAAATATTATGTAACAATAAAATTTAAAGCCTACGCAAAATAAAATTGCATCCTATTTAAATAGATATTTTCCTCTTTATTAAGTTGAAGCTGAACTATTATGTTTACCATAATATTTCTTAAATGCTAATGTCTCTAGTTTTTATAGTTATTTTCCCAGGTGATCCAATATATGTGTGTGGAATCGTTAGAAGACTGTATGTGTTCCTTGTCCACATTGAAGTTGTGTAAAATACATACATATGCCGTGAAAATTATTTATTCGGTGTATAATAAAAAATATGTATTTGCTTAACAAACACATAAATTATTTTCTGAAGCATCAAAACCATTTCCGTTTTCCAATATACCATTATACACTACATGATAAATGATACAAAAACAGTATCCTTCCATATGTTTGTTTATTCTTAGCATACGAGGTTCTGAATGATTATTCTTGTTCCACGTCCATTAAAAATTTGTTTCGACACACAAAATAATTAATTAACTTTTAATTAGTTTTCGCTGTTTCTTTTGAAGCGTTCGAGTCGTGCTAAATATTTACTCAAAGTAATTGGGGGACGATAGGCTCTCAGTAAAATGCTGAATTTATAAATACACAGATAAACTTCGTTTATCGGAATTTCGATAATTTATAATTTCCGATCTGCAGTAGTTTAAAATATTCCTCCGCAAAATAAATTGCTAAATCATATTAAACTGTCGATATCAAAATTTTCTGTAAGGGAATAATATCTATTGTTCTTTAGTTTCGATGAATAAATTTTTAAATATTCCTCTAAAGTGATGTTCAAAATATTCCTCTGAATGGTCAAAACTATGAACACGAAAACATTTGAAGGGAAATGGCTATTCCGCAGAAATTGCTGGCGTCGATCAATGATTATATATAAAAGTGGACAGCAAAGGGAATACAAAGTCTAAAAAAATGCCTTACTCAAAATATAATAGGTAAAATATGTCATTTGACCGACGTGTTAAGCGGTGGTGGCTCATGACTTCAAGAATGGTGAAGCAAATTCAGCGGCAGGATTCTCTTGAAAACAAACACATGCAACTACTAGCACAAGTGTTGTTAAATATTATCTAAAAATAACCAAACGAGTCTAAAAATTCGCCAAATAATAATGATAACTAATTCAGTCGATAACTTTAAGTGAAGCAGTGCTTATCCTGAGTCACTTGCTTCACCTCAAGAGCCGCCAGTAGATTGAGTGATTAATCGTTGACACTCGAAACAGTACTGCAAGCATTAGAGAAAATAATTTCTTTATGAATTGTACTATAGTAGTAATTTTAGAGGTTAAATATAATTGACCACAAAATAAAATCTGGGCTGAGAAGTAAGGCATATGGTGGTCGATAACTGCTAGAATTTCAACTGCCTTTGACTGAATTGTACAGCTCAACAGACAGCTAATAATCGAGTACAGGTAATCTGAATAATGGGTCTCATCAGGTATCTTCTTAATATATAGTTCGAGGTATTGTACATAGCATCGGTTATAGAAGCAGAGATACTAATATGTTAGTCAATAATTTGACCACTTAGTAAATAGCTCTCTTTACTTATCCTATATACATTGCAAGAAGTATAAGGAAAATATTATAACGGGTCAAAAATTGGAATTCGTCTTTATCACAGAAAATCGCGTATCAAAAATCCCTGAACTCTAGTTGTGCGTTTTTGAGGTAACATTTGTATGTATGTATGTATGTATGTATGTATGTTATTTAGCATGTGTGTTGAGTCTATGAATGCGATATCTCACGAACGAATGGAACGCCTCAAACGAAATTTGGTACATGTGTTGCAATTGGAGAATACTGGAACTTTACTGATTTTAAACACAATTGAATATTGGAAGATCCCTTCCCCCAAATTTGGAATGACATTTTGAAAAACATTATTAAAAATACGAAATTTCAATAATGTTAAGTAAATAATTTCTACTTATGGAATTTTTCATTAAAAACGAGAAGCACAAACTTAAGAATGCTAACATGAACCATTCCTTAGATATTGCGGATTTTTCAAATAATAAAAAATAAGTAAAATTAAAAGTATTCCCTATCAAGAAATATGTTTAATTTCATATGCAATATTAGGGAAAACATTTATAATATCATTTTCGCGGATTTAGTTCGTTCAATTCAAGAGAGATGATAATCTGTTCAATAGTTTTACATCTTGACGTCAAACAATTCGCCAATAGTCATTTATTTAATTATAAGAAAATTCCTTATCTCCGTCTATTTGCAACAGTTGGCGATAAATTTGGCGAAATAAGAGTCTTTTTATAATAGTGCCAAATTGACTAAATTTTTTAAAATTCCAAAAATGATGCTATATTATCAAAAATAACGCCAAATTCATGAATAATTATTTAAATATTTTAATATATGGGCTCTGTTGCTTATTGCAAACGTTAACAATATTAATAATTTCCAAGTCACATTTGAGAGAAATAAGTTTATTCAGTACATTGGCGTAGTTTTAACTCTTATAATCGGTAAAAACGCTAAATGTGCAATTGAAAGTTAAAATCATTTTGATCTTGTCAGAAACATAACTAGATTTTTGGAGCTCTAAAACAAATAATTTCAGGGTGTCCCTTTATATAATGCATCCTCTTTTATTCTCATGCCCAAACTATGTTCGTTGCAAGAGGCATCCTCCTCTTATTTGACTCTTTGGAGCTATCACTCCTGCTTCATTGCGGTACAACACTAGACTAAATCATTATGATCTTGTCAGAAACATAACTGGATTTTTTGGAGGTCTGGAACAAATAATTTCAGAGTGCCCCTTTATATAATGCATCCTCTTTTATTCTCATGCCCAAACTATGTTCGTCGCAAGAGGCATCCTCCTCTTATTTGACTCTTTGGAGCTATCACTCCTGCTTCATTGCGGTACAACACTAGACTAAATCATTATGATCTTGTCAGAAACGTAACTGGATTTTTTGGAGGTCTGGAACAAATAATTTCAGAGTGCCCCTTTATGTAATGCATCCTCTTTTATTCTCATGCCCAAACTATGTTCGTCGCAAGAGGCATCCTCCTCTTATTTGACTCTTTGGAGCTATCACTCCTGCTTCATTGCGGTACAACACTAGACTAAATCATTATGATCTTGTCAGAAACATAACTGGATTTTTTGGAGGTCTGGAACAAATAATTTCAGAGTGCCCCTTTATATAATGCATCCTCTTTTATTCTCATGCCCGAACTATGTTCGTCGCAAGAGGAATCCTCCTCTTATTTGACTCTTTGGAGCTATCACTCCTGCTTCATTGCGGTACAACACTAGACTAAATCATTATGATCTTGTCAGAAACATAACTGGATTTTTTGGAGGTCTGGAACAAATAATTTCAGAGTGCCCCTTTATATAATGCATACTCTTTTATTCTCATGTCAAAACTATATTCATCGCAGGAGGCGTCCTCATCTTATTTGAGTCTTTGGAGCCATCACTCCTGTTTCATTGCAGTACACTACTAGATTAAATCATCATGATCTTGTCAGCAATATAACTAGATTTTTGAAGCTCTTGAATAAATAATTTCTGAGTGTCTCTTTATAAAATCAATACTCTTTTATTCCCATGTCAATACTATATTCATCGCAGGAGGCGTCCTCATCTTATTTGACTCTTTGGAGCCATCACTCCTGCTTCATTGTGGTACCCCACTATATTAAATCATTATGATCTTGTCAGCAACATACCTAGATTTTTGGAGCTCTAAAACAAATAATTTCAGGTTGTCCCTTTATATAATGCATACTCTTTTATTCTCATGTCAAAACTATATTCATCGCAGGAGGCGTCCTCATCTTATTTGAGTCTTTGGAGCCATCACTTCTGTTTCATTGCGGTACACTACTAGATTAAACCATCATGATCTTGTCAGCAATATAACTAGATTTTTGAAGCTCTTGAACAAATAATTTCTGAGTGTCCCTTTATAAAATCCGTACTCTTTTATTCCCATGTCAATACTATATTCATCGCAGAAGGCGTCCTCATCTTATTTGACTCTTTGGAGCCATCACTCCTGCTTCATTGTGGTACCCCACTATATTAAATCATTATGATCTTGTCAGCAACATAACTAGATTTTTGGAGATATGGAACAGATAATTTCAGAGTGCCCCTTTATATAATGCATACTCTTTTATTCTCATGCCCAAAACTATGTTCATCGCAGGAGGTGTCCTCATCGTATTTGATTGTTTGGAGTCATCACTTTTGCTTCATTGCTGTACATCACTAAATTTTGTACTTAATTTTCAGCAGGAAAAGAAGTAAATGCATTACATTATGTAGCGAAAGTCATATGCTGCTTACATCAGATTTTTTGTACTATATTCACAATAAGACGCATTTCCTTAAGAGCACCTTTCCAGAATGCCTCTACTGGTGAGCATGAAACTTTATTTGCCTAGAAGCATTTCAACTCGGCACATTGCCACTGCATATCATTCCATGCGATTCTACAAACAAATATGTTGTGGCAGCTGAAGTCCTTTCTGAAGTTACCACTGACATTATCGTTATTGTATGCTGAGTTATTGATTAATGAAATGACGATCTTAAACAGCGAGTATATTCTCACGAGTGGATAAATCAGAATTTTCTTCTTTCAGTGAGTGTCGAAGGCCCAGACCACTCGGCTCGTCCTGGGACTAAGAGCAGCAAGATGAGTGGCCGGTGAGTGTGTATAAGCTTTCAGTGAGTGTTGTTGTTGTTGAGACCCAGACCGTCCGACCTACCAGAAAGGTGTAAGGTAACTGTATGGACGGCCGGGAAGTGCCACCCAATTTAGACCGGAACCCAGTGGGGGAAGCATCCACAGGGACCGTACCCTCCTTCCCCTACCACCAACCTCTCGGAAGGACTTACGGACCCACATGTTTAACGTGATCGTACTCCGCATGAACACGGCGGCATTTGTGGCAGCGTGCAAATCTAGCGCGCAAACCACGGGGATACCGCACCCGAGATGGCCAACAGCACGCGGCGTTCCGAGGTGGTCACCCACCAAGTACTAACCGCGCCCGATGCTGCTTCACTTCGGTGATCTAACGAGAACCGGTGTTTTCAGCACGGTACGGCCGTTGGCCCAAAGCTTTCAGTGAGTGTGTATAAGCTAGACGCTCAGCTATCGGCTTATTCCCATTGGAGAAAGAAATGCAACACTTATTTTTCTAAAAGATCATCAGATTTGTAACTTAATTACGCATTTTACATTGTCTTCTGGCAATTTATTACTTGTACACAAAGTCACGTGCTTTATTTATTGGAGACAAATATTTTGCCGTAAGTTTTCACGAAAGAAATATATCTTGCAATTTCTATTTTTCGGTACTTGCAAAAGACAGAGCTCATATTACGACTCAGATGTATTCAAAATTATGAATTCAGAATTTGATTTTGAAGGAGAATAGAGATTCATTAAGTATTTCCACTTCTGGTTGTTTTGGTATTTCAGGTTCACAAATGTCCCTTTCAGTTGAACATCTATTTATCAAGATTGGATATATATGAAACAAATAGTTGAATCCATATAGGGCTTAGATTGTTATGGATATACCTTCAGAATCAAATTTTGGAGGAGGTAGTGTGGCTCACCAAAAACTTTTACTACCGATTTCTACTTCCAAAATACGGTTAAAATTTTTCTTGATACATATATTTCTCGGAAGTAACTATAAGTAGATCTAAGATGATGATTAATATCAAATAGTTGAATCCAAATAGAGCTTATATTGTAACGGATATACCTCCAGAATCAAATTATGGAGGAGGCAGGGTGGTTCACCAAGAATGTTTACTACGGAGTTAGTGAGAATTCTACATCCAGAATACGGTTAAAGTTTTCTTGATACATATTTCTCAGGAGTAACTATAAATAGATCTAAGATGATGATTAATATCAAATAGTTGAATCCATATAGAGCTTATATTGTAACGGATATACCTTCAGAATCAAATTATGGAGGAGGCAGGGTGGTTCACCAAGAATTTTTACTACGGAGTTACTAAGAATTCTACTTCCAGACTACGGTTAAAATTTTTCTTGATACATATATTTCTCAGGAGTAACTATAAATAGATCTAAGATGATGATTAATATCAAATAGTTGAATCCATATAGAGCTTATATTGTAACGGATATACCTTCAGAGTCAAATTATGGAGGAGGCAGGGTGGTTCACCAAGAATTTTTACTACGGAGTTACTAAGAATTCTACTTCCAGAATACGGTTAAAATTTTTCTTGATACATATATTTCTCAGGAGTAACTATAAATAGATCTAAGATGATGATTAATATCAAATAGTTGAATCCATATAGAGCTTATATTGTAACGGATATACCTTCAGAGTCAAATTATGGAGGAGGCAGGGTGGTTCACCAAGAATTTTTACTACGGAGTTACTAAGAATTATACTTCCAGAATACGGTTAAAATTTTTCTTGATACATATATTTCTCAGGAGTAACTATAAATAGATCTAAGATGATGATTAATATCAAATAGTTGAATCCATATAGAGCTTATATTGTAACGGATATACCTTCAGAGTCAAATTATGGAGGAGGCAGGGTGGTTCACCAAGAATTTTTACTACGGAGTTACTAAGAATTCTACTTCCAGAATACGGTTAAAATTTTTCTTGATACATATATTTCTCAGGAGTAACTATAAATAGATCTAAGATGATGATTAATATCAAATAGTTGAATCCATATAGAGCTTATATTGTAACGGATATACCTTCAGAATCAAATTACGGAGGAGGCAGGGTGGCTCACCAAGAATTTTTGCTATGAAATTACGAATAATTCTACTTCCAGAATACGGTTAATATTTTTCTCGATACATTTATTTCTCAATAACTATAGATAGATCTAAGATGATGACTGATATCAAATAGTTGAATCCATATAGAGTTTAGATTATAACGGATATACCTTCAGAATCAAATTATGGAGAAGGCAGGGTGGCTCACCAAGAATTTGTACTATGGAATTACGAATAATTCTACTTCCAGAATACGGTTAAAACTTTTCTCGATACATTTATTTCTCAGGAGTAACTATAGATAGATCTAAGATAATGACTGATATGAATTCCACATCAAATTCCAGAATGGGTAGGGAGGTTCAAAAGGATGCATTTCCAGTTATGGAGATGCCACTACGAGGTTTTTCCAAAAGTGTACATGACTCTCTGAAATAAGTATGAAAATTGAATACAAATGTTTAACAGTTCCTTAAAAAATGAAGTGTAAACATCACTTACCATAATATGAAATTCTTGTACTTATAATATATTATGTTTCAGATAATCATTTATCGCTAGATTTACATTTGCATTCGATGTAGTAAAATGTGGTATCTTTTAATTTTGAACAACTGAATAATTGTATTATTCTGTATTGCATTTTTTGTATTTTAATATTATAAAATCGTATAGGGAGGGAATTTATTTTGTTTAATTTCAGATTAAATACTTCAATATTTGGGATCAATATTTTCTACTTCTTCGACACAGACCGCCCGACCTACCCGAATGCGTAAGGTATCTGTTTGGACGGCCGGAAAGTGCCACCCAATTTAGACCAGCTCCTAGTGGGGGAGGCATACACAGAGACCATACCCTACTTCCCTTATCACCAACCTTTTGCAAGGACTTACGGACCAACATGTTTAACGTGATTATACCCCACGTGAACACGGCGATAGTTTTGGACAGAGGGGGGAATCGAACTCGAGTTGTCCTAGTGAAATTACCGCGCGCTAACCATTGGGTTGTCGCGTCCCTGGATCAACATTTAAATATTTTCTTTCCAAGAAAATGTATTAAGTACCAAAACACTTTGATATGTAATTATAAACGAAGGAAAAAATTGGAATTCAGCCGCCATTTGAAACAAGTATTTTAATTTGGAGATTTTACATTTTCACATAACTTTTTTGGATTACATAAATAAATAATGCCCAAATAGAATGTATCAAGGCATTTATGCGCTTTTTATATCAATTTACTCAAGCAATGGAAACTTTTAGTACCTATCAAGCATTAATTTCTCAAATTAAATATTAAAACCCTGTTTAATGAATATTTCTTATATTTTCCTTTTTTTTATACATAAGATACATATTTTTTACATAAGATTTCTTTGGTTCTAATTACTATACTGTTAAAATACACCATCTTTTGCAGTAACTTTCAAATAAAGCGTTGGAAAAATAAAATAATGCTGATTTGCCCTTTTAAGCAAGTAGTTTGCATATTTAATAAAATGCCTTAAAGATGCAGTAAACACACTTTGCTTCCGCCTTTCCCTGTAACCAGCCGAGTGCATTAATTAACGTAATGAATATTTGATGGATGGAAATTCGTGTCCACCTGATTGCCAAACGCTGTTATAAAGGTTTACAGCAGCTTGTTTCAAAAGCATCAAGAAAAGATTGAAATTTTCAGGGGAGACTTCATGAATGCAGCGCATTAAATACCAGCTGCAACAATTACTTAAAACTACTTGCTTAACACTTTCAGAACTGGGAATTTTGTACTGTATTTCTGCCACAGGATTAGGGTTTAGAGCCACTTTTTCTTATTTCTTAAACATATATTTTATTTTTCAAATATCGCATTTTTGTTGACGAAAGTAATCTTCTTACTGTTTGCAAATATGCAAATAATTTAGTAGTATATGTATTAAAATTTTATAACAAAATTAATAATTTGGTAAGATTTGGCAGTTAAATGAAAAGGTGTACATAAAAAAGCATCCTATATATTAGAGAATCATTTTTACTTTACTTATATACATAATGTATAAGGAAAGTATTGTGACGGGGTCGAAAATTCGAATTCGAGTTTTCGACGGGAGAGCACGTTTCAAGCATCCCTGATCACGAATCAAACATTTTTGAGGAGATGCGTGTGTGTGTGTGTGTGTGTGTGTGTGTGTGTGTGCGTGTCAGTGAGTCTGTGGAGACGATATCTCACCAACGAATGAAGCAATTCGAATGAAATTTGGTACAGAAATCACAATCTGTGAATACTGGAAGCCAATTGTTTTTAAACGTAATCGAATGTCCAGAACCCCTCTAAATTTTCGTGTGAAATCTTCAAAAAATCATCAAAAAATCAAAACCTTTAACAAAGTTACAAAAATAGACATTTCTTATGCAATTTTTCCTTAGAAAACGATTGACATAAACTTTAGAACTCTAGCATGATCCGTTCTCGAGATATTGCACATATTTAAAATAAATTTATCAAAAAATCCCTTAAATTAAAAAAATATATATTAACTGTTGAGAAACATCTTCACTTTACATATGTAATATCATGCGATAAATTTGGTGACATCATTCTCGTGGTTTTAGTTCGTTCCATTCATGAGAAAATATACTTTGAGTAATACTACTTTTGTATTCGAAGACCAATAGTCATTTATCTGCTATAAGAATAACTTGTTTCTTCAATTATAACGCTTGGCGATATTTTGGTGACGAATTTGGCGGAATGTCGCCAACTTGGCGACTTTTTTAAATGTTGCCAAATTAACGAAAATCTCACTAAATAGATAAAAATGACATTAAATCAATGAAAATGACGACTAATTGACGAAAATTCAATATCTTGGAAAGAAAAAAAATATCTACTATATGAAAAACCTATTTTTTTACTGTAAAACTAGTAAATTCATTGCATTGTATAAGGAAAGTCATGTGTTGCCCACATCAGATTTTTTTTTTTTATATTTCTTCAATCATAATTTATTTACCGCACATATAGAGATACATAACCTTATACATTACTTATAAAAATTGCTTTGGTATGATGAATTTCAAAACAACTTTTGGAACATAAATAATATTGAATCAGCTTGCTAGACATGTTATGGACATTTAATCAGAAACTACCAAAATATCGGTCCGGTGCTGCTATCTATATGTTTAGGAAGCTAATCGCACAATTATTTCACCCGAGCCCACTAAATATAATATGATACGAAGAAATAGTACGAAAAATTATGGTCTCCAATACTTCTGACTAGCAATTAGCAGTCTATAATCTTTCAAGTTGTTACAATATTAAAAAAAAAAATTAATTATTTATTTCCTTATCAAATTTAATTCCGAGTTTGATGATAAAACGAAAGATACGTATATGCTTCTAAGAATGTTTCATTTTTATATTTTCGACAGAATATACTTTCATATAATCAATAAATTAAATATTTATAGTTACGGCGTTTATAAACTGAAAACAGTGCAACTTTAATATTTGTAGTTAGATAAAAACATTCAATAATTAAAATCCAATAATTTAATTCTAAGAAGTTTAAAAGTATTTTTATAGATTTACATAAGCATTTAACGTAAAGAACTGTTAAAGCGAATCATTAAATCATTTCGTGCCTTGTACGTATAGATATAAATTTTATACAACTAATCATGTCAGCCTTCAACCATTAATTTCTTATTTAATTAATTAAACTCAAAAAGTTCAAGCTGAAGTACTAAAGACCATATGTTTGCTTTAAAAAATGTTTCATCTTTTAAACTAACATCACATTTTAATCATTATAAAGGTAATAAAAACCATTTCATTTTTAAGCCCTTATTTAACATAGAAGTATTATATAAAGTAATTCTCTATTTATTTAAAATTCTCAGAAAGACATCAAAGCACCAAGAGTTAACTCTGAAAATAACATATCAAACAAATTGATTTGATAAATTAAATATAATACAATAGTGATAAAGTGATATAATAGCAGGAAGTACACTAGCATGATTGAATTCCTTTAAATAATATTATAAAAGAATTAAAATTGGTTCTTGTTCTTTTTTGGACCTTCTATGATTTAAAATTGAGATCGTGTTTAAATGCAGAATAAAATCAGAACTATTATCTTTACTAAGTTACAATTCTGTATCGATACATGAAGTTCTTTTACCTTCAAACCAGGGTTAAGCATTTTACTATAATGGTACATCTATAAACTATGATGCATTTTATGTGGTATATTACTATTATGGTACATCACAAGTATTTACATTTTTATAAAAAGATCTATATACAGATTGACAAATACTAATCTAAACGATTACATTCATGTTCTGAGTTTTACCCAACTGGTATCATGTGCATTCGTGATTTTGGAATTAGCGCCATAACACACACAAACTCCACTGAAAATTCGTAACTGGGTCTTTTTCTTACCTTCACCATTATGGTATCCAAACTTCAAGGTTAATTTGTTTGAGCATCATTGCAAAGGTCTCTGTGTCCTAGCCTGGTATGGAACAGCGGAACTTTGAACTATTCAGCAGATGATATACAGGGTGTCCCAAAAAGATTGAAACGCGCTTCAATTACTTACCTGTTGGAGATAAGTGGGCAATGTAAACTTCAGAAATGTTGAAAATAACGTAGGAAATAAGACTGCGTTGAAGAAATAGTCCTCCCATTCATTTTAAATTCTTGTACGATCCCCTTAGACAAATTAGGTCAATCAGAATTTTTTTTTATTTTTAATGCAACAAGATCATTAAAAAAACCGCATATACATGAGCCACTCAATAAGTATCTGGTCTAACCAAGAAAGTTATTTTTTTTTAGAAATTCGACTTTATTCATCAACATACTCTCCTTCAAGGGTGATACATTCATTCCAACGCTCCGCTAACTTTTCGATGCATTTTTTGCAGAACGATTTGTCTTTGCTCTCTAAATAGGCCTCAGTTTCGACAATCACTTCTTCATTTGAGTCAAATTTCTTTCCCTGGAGCATCTTTTTGATATCTGAAAAAAGCCAGTAGTCGCTGGGGGCCAGATCTGGAGAGTATGCTGGGTGAGGAAGCAATTCGTAGCGTAATTCATATAATTTAACTATCGTTTTCATCGACTTGTGACCCGGGGCATTGTCTTGGTGGAACAGCACTTTTTATTTTGCATATGAGGCCATTTTTTCTTGATTTCTACGCTCAATCGACCCAATAATGCCATAGAATATTTGGTATTGATAGTTTTACCTTTCTCAAGATAGTCGATGAACAAAATACCATGCGCGTCCCAAAATACGGATGCCGTAACATTGCCAGCTGACTTTTACATTTTGGGTCGCTTTGAACGACTTTCACCGGCTGCTATCCACTCAGCTGACGATCTTTTAGTTCCAGCTGTGTAGTAATGTATCCATGTCTCATCCATTGTCACATACTGACGCAAGAAATCCTTCTTATCTCACCTGAACAGCTCCAAACAGTGCTCTGAATCATCGACGCGTTGTTGTTTTTGGTCCGGTGTGAGCAAACGCGGCACCCACATCGAAAGCAACTTACCCATGCTCAAATTTTCGTGTAAAATTGTAAACACACTACCTTCTGATATCACACGCAACTTCACTTTACGGTCTTTCAAAACTATTTTGTGGACTTTTTTTTATGTTTTCCAGAACAGCTGCCGATTTTGGGCGACCAGAGAGTTCAGCATCATTTGTGTTTGTACGACCGCGTTTAAATTCACCATACTAGTCAATAATAGTTGATTTTCCTGGTGCAGAGTCTCCATAACGCTTAACAAATCACTGTTTGACTTCAATATTATTTTTCCCCCATCAAAAAACAATGTTGAAACAACACACGAAATTCTTTTTTATCCATTGTTTTGAAAATTACAAAACTGGGGTCACTAAAACCACTGTAACCTATAAACTAATTGTCAGAATGTCATGAAATTTTGACACGTGTCGTTTGAACGTTGGTACTATCCAGAAATCATGTGGGTCTGTCAACAGTGTTGCCATATATGTGTCAGACCGGAGACTTATTGAGTGAAGAGTTATGTATCTTTAAATTGAGCGATTCATATTTAATTAAAAATTTAACTTTGTGAATGGGGACCATATTATATCAAATCAGAAATGTGAATTTGTGACATATCACACAAAATATAAAACTGGATGATAATACATAGGAAGCATTTTTGCGAATTCCGCGTAGGCTCACGATGCAATCATGGATTCTTTAGTACTTTTCAATAACTAAGTACTTTTTCAATAATTAAGTACTTTTAAGCACTTTTTTGTGTCTAAATAATTTCCATCGTTAATTTGTTTATAATCCCTATTCTCACTGATGAAACAGCATTTGATATGGTACGGAAAAGTGGCATAAGTCATATTTTTTCCTTTATCATAATTCAGTTGATTTTAAAGATGCAGATATAAGGTTTTTTTAATGATCTTATTGCATTAAAAATAAAAATTTTCTGATAGAATAAATTTGTCTAAGGGGGTCGTATAAAAATTTGGATATTGTAACATTTTGAAAATTAATGCGAGGACTATTTCATTAACGTAGTCGTATTTCCTACCATATATTCAACATTTTTGAAATTTACATTGCCCATTCATCTTCTACAGATAAAGAATTACAGCTCTTTTCAATCTTTTTGGGACACCCTGTATCTAACTACTGAGCTAATGAGGTAAGATTTCAACTTCTTCTCATCGAAGTGGACCCTACCCTAATAGCATTTTTTTCACAGTGACGTAAGATTTACGTCACACTGTGACTTTGGGACGTCACAGGACGTCGCAGTACGTCTCCGCAATGTTATATTGAGGTCACAGCGAAGTCATTTTGGTCATTTTCATGGTCGTTTGTGACGTCGCATATTAACTTGTTTGTGACGTCACATTGGAGGTGTCATTGTAATGTCGTCACATTGTTACGTGTTAATTAAATTGTGGAAACGTCATAGAATATAGTCACATTGAAGTTACAAAGTTACTAATACGTAACGTCGCATAGAAGTCACAAATATGATGTCACATTTTAATCCAGGTGTCACGTGACTACAACGTCACTGTCACACATGTGTCGACCTTTGCTGTGAGGGTATACACTTATGGAAGTTATGTATGGGCCGATCGTTCTCTCGATTTCTATTCTAGCCATTACCTTGGTCTGTTTTTAAGGAAAAAAATATTGACTAGCAGATTAGCCTTAAATTTTTTACTTGAATAAAGAATCTATTCAAATTTGAGTTAGGATAATTTAGTTAATATATTACATCTATCCCTGGCTTGTTCTGTCAACTTTAAATATTTTTTAAACGAAAGGCCTTGTAGAATAAATAGCCTCTATATTTGCATAACTTGAAATCGTATTTAAATTTGAATTTCCGATTATTTGTAGGATCTCAGAGTATTCTTGGAATCTACTAAACCGGATTTCATGATTTTATTTTTAAATGAAAAAACTTTCAGGACGACGTTCTGAATTTATCATATCCGGTATTTCACCATATTATGTCAGGTGCTGCGTCACTAAAAAATTTAAAAATTGAAATAGTGCATAATGGAGATTTGATGTTGAAAATTATATTTAAAGTTACATGAAATAATTACTCCCTTTCAGATAAGAAATTAGAACAACGGGTTCAGTTAGTCAATTTTTTATTCATTTAAATATTTTTTACGTTCCCTGTAATACATGGTAATGCATAGGGAAAGTATTGGAATCATGCCGAAAATCGCACCTCGAGTTTTCGACGGATCTACCTACGCGTTTCGAGACCTCTAGAATACGAAAAAACTATTTTTTGCGTGACGTCTGTGTGTGTTTGTGCGTCTGTCTGTATGTGTGTCTGTCTGTCTGTCTGTGAATATTTTGTATCTACCCTAACTAAAAAACTAATGGACCGAATTTCACAAAATTTGGTAGATAAGTCACTTGTGGGCGAATTTGGTGCTAATTAGTTTTGGGTACGATTTGGGATAAAAGAATCCACCTTTTCCTGCGAAATGGTAGGCAAAAACTTCTATCCACTCTAGTTGAAAAAATAATAGACCGAATTTCACAAAATTCGGTAGATAAGTCACTTGTGAGTCACCCTGGTGCTGATTAGATTTTGGTAGGATTCTGAAAAAAATAATCTTTTTTTTTGCAAAATAGCCCGCAAAAATCTAAAATAAAAACTACGTATACTCAAATATATCCATTAAATACTTGTTTAATACGTAATTTTTAATGAAGAAAATAATAAGGCCAACCCCATTACATTAGAACTAGCCGTTCTCGAGATATTTTAGTTTTTTCGAATTTCTCTACGCCCCCCTCGAAAATAAGTCCAGTTATCAAATGAGAACGAAAATTGAATTAAAAGTTAATTAAATTTAATTAAAATGAAGAGGACGTGGATGTAAGTCTGCAGGGAAGTCATGTACTGCCCACATCAAATTTTTTAGTTCCACATGACATTTACAAATGTCTTAATGAAGCATGATACGTCTTGAAACGCTTCTTATATACATTTCACAGATGCAGTTAATATATATTAAGCCTAGCTAAACTTCAAAAATACATATCTTAAAAGTAAAGCGAAACCACAACTTTAAGTAATATATATAATATTAGTGTTACTTAATAAAGCGTTCTATAGTTTAAAAAATCAAATCATATTTTAAACTAACTCAAAGTGATAAAATGTTAAAAAAAATATTTAACCACCGATTGAATATATTTTAAAATACGTTAACAGTAATATATTTTGTTCCCATCTCTACTTCGACCTATCCTTGTTTATTATTTAACATAATGCATATTAATGGAAGTAAGTTCATGAATAACCTATTTGCAAAATGAAAGTTCACAGCGACTAACTTCATAAACATCAATAATAGATGAAAGACGTTAGCAGAAACTTTATAATAAAAAATCAGTAACGAACTTGTTGGTAAATATTAAATAGCTGCTACGATAACATTGTTTGCGAGTTGGTATAATATAGAGTTGTTGCTGTAATATAGCTTTAATAATTTAATTTACTCTGAAATTGTGTATGTGTGTGTAATATTATCACACAGCTTCTATATTATTAGTTTCATTTACTGATATTAGTTTCTTATGTATTATTTAATGTGCAGAAAAGGGAACGTGTTGTTGCATATTATGCCAATTTGAACATGATTCATATGTGCCATTTATACAAATAGTGTAGCTGAACAGTTCATGAGAGTTTCTTTGGAGGGACATTTTTGCGCAATTGTTTTTGAAAAAAATGTCTTTGGAACATCTATTTCTCAGGAACTGCTATAGATATTGCTCATATGGTGAAAGATTTGGATTCAGCATCAAATTCAGGAAGAAAATTGAGAGTTCTCTAAGGTTTTTCAGTTCCGGTTATTTAATATCGTACTCTGCATGAACACGGCGGCAGTTGCACGCTGCCACAACTGCCGCCGTGTTCATGCGGAGTACGATCACGTTAAACATGTGGGTCCGTAAGTCCTACCGAGAGGTTTGTGGTGGAAGGAGGGTACGGTCCCAGTGGATGTCTCCCCCACTGGGTTCCGCTCTAAATTGGGTGGCACTTCCTGGCGGTCCAAACGGTTACCTTACACCTTTCTGGTAGGTCAGACGGTCTGGGTCTCAACAACTTCCGGTTATTTGATCATTTCCGGTTCAAAAAGTTCAATGTTATTACAAACACCTATATCTAAAATTTGGCTATAGAGCACGCTTAGATGATAGTTGTATGAGTTTAGCATCAAATTCGGGAGAAGGTTGGGTGGTTCACTAAATATGTTCACTTTCACTTCCAGGGAGGGTTGGTTATAGAAAGAGCTTAGTTAATCTCCTTAAAAAATCATTTACTTTAATATCGGTTATGAATTGAACTTCAATAATGACTGATATGGATCAAATTCTGGAAGAGAATTGAAGATTCACTAAGGATTTACACATCTGATTATTTTTACCCTTCCGGTTCAACGTTAAATTCGCCTCTGGTGGAGATATCTTAAACTCATTTTACTTTCTTTTTATACAATAATGTATAAGGAAAGTATTGTGACGGGGTCGAAAATTCGAATTCGAGTTTTCCACTGGAGACCACGTTTCAAGCATCCCTGATCACGAATCGGACATTTTTGAGGTGATGTCTGTGTGTGTGTGCGTGTGTCAGTGAGTCTGTGGAGACGATAACTGACGAACGGATTGACCGATTCGAATGAAATTTAGTTCAAAAATTGCAATCCGTGAATACTGCAAGCTTATCGTTTTTATACGCAATCGGATGTTCAGAAGCCCCTACATTTTCGAGTGAAATTTTGAAAAAATTATCAAAAAATCAAAACATTAATAAAGTTACGCAAATATACATTTCTTATGTAATTTTCCAATAGAAAACGATGGACATAAATTTTAGAACGCTAATATGAACTGCTCTCGAGATATTGCACATTTTTCATAAACTTTATAAAAAAATTATATAAAATTAAAATAAAAGTATTTTCTATTGAGAAATCTGTTCAGTTTTCATATGTATATCATGCGATAATTTAGTGACATCATTCTCGTCGATCTAGCTCGTTCCATTAACGAACATTCCATTAACGAACGTTCCATTAACGAACTAGCTCGTTCCATTAACGATACTTTGAGTAATACTTTTGTATTTGAACGCCAATAGTTATTTATCTGCTGCAAGAACAACTTATTTCTCCGTCTCTAACGCTTGGCGAGATTTTGGCGATGAATTTAGCGGAATGTCTCCAACTTGGTGAAGTTATGAAATATTTCCAAATTAACGAAAATCTCGCCAAATGGATAAAAATGACGCTAAATGAATGAAAGCGACGACTAATTGACGAAAATTCAATATCTTAGAAAGAATATAAGTATCTACTATAAGAATAACCTGTTTTGTTTTTACTGTAAAAGTAGTAAATACATTGCATTATATAAGGAAAGTCATGTGCTGCCCACATCAGATTTTTTTGTTTTATTGCTGAAGTTTCCATCGTTTCTTACATATGTTCATGTTTCATCTACTATATATCTCTGGAAACATTCTCAACAGGTTTACCTCAAATGAAGTAAGTATAGAGCGATGCTTCTGGCAAAAACAATAAGTAAATAAAACACAGCATACATGGTTACGCAAATAAAATAATGAAATCAGACTATCATTTCTGAAATAATTGTATTCTCTTCGTCAATAAGAACAACCCTACATCTGAGCACAAAATGAGAGTTTAACCACACCGTACTATCGTAAAGTTAACTACAGCACCTAAATTAGTGACTCCATCTAGTGTGATGAGAGCGAACTAAAAGAAATAATATCAAAATCATAAAAAATGTAAACGTGATATACGGTACAAAAAATTATTGCAGCAGCGAAAATAAAATAATTAAATTCTTGCTTCAAATCTGAGATATACATATACATAGACAAATCATTGATTTTATTGATATAAAAATAGTCAATGAAATCAACGTTGAAAACCGAGCAGCACTTTTAATTAACAGAGGCAAACACGTCACTAATCATCCAACAGTGATTAGTAATTTTGTATTAAGTTCTGAAATTTTTCAATCTTTGATGCTCTTTCCTGCGGTACGTTAAGCCACGTTTAGCTTAACCACTACACGATAGTCAACTACATTTGATAAATGCTGTAATTTATGAATTTTTTTAAGGATTCTTAAAAGAAAAATAATTTTGTTGATAAGACAGAGATTTTATTTGAAGTCAAATCATTTTAGAACTCTAACATATTTATGATGCGTTTTAGATTGAATGGAAGGAAAGCAATATTGTTAAATATTTCACCGGATTCATCTCAGCATTATGATGGTAAAAAAAAATGCTTTAAAAGCAAGTCTATTAATTTTAGATTAGAAACCAAGATCTAAGGCGCCATTTTTGAATAATTATGCACATACTTTAATAAATTAAAAATAGAGTATAATCAATTAGCAACGTATACAATAGATTCAACTAGAAAGTGTAAGTATTAGAGAATTTCAATATGTTTTATATCTATATTACAGATATAAAATCTATAGATGTATAATACAGTCATTAGTATTAAGTTGTTCACTGTTTCTATCGCCACTTTGCTTGTAAAAAAATTTAAGGAGATCAATTATCTAGAATAATAACAGTTTGGCTAAATTCTGCTGATTGATTCTAAATGGTGGCAGTGTAAACATGATCCAAAATACAATGGTGTAACTAGTTTAAGAGCAGCCTAGCCACTCTTAGAACTCAAACCCTTAGGAAACATAGGAAGTGAGCTGAAATAAGAAGAACAAGCGAATAGAGCAAAACAATTATTTCACCAAAAATTTTGCTGAACAATAAAACTATTTTATTGCCATTATAACAACTAAGTTATTTAGGACTAAATAAACTGATTTTTATGATAAATTCGAAAACAATTTAACACAAAATACCATTTACTTGCTATATATATAAACAAAAAAGTTCAATCATGCATAACGGATTGAAACATTTTTCAACTTCAATACAATTTTATTTAAACATCTCTAAAATACGATATATTTATTCACCGCTGATATTATTAAAAATATTACAATGCTACAATAAATTATTATATTTGAAAACATAAAACTTCATCGAAATGATATGACTTTTATTCCATTCCTTTCATTCAGAGGTGATATTTTTAAAATTGCTATAATGCTGCAATCATTTATGTTACTTAAAAACGTAAAACCCTGGAGAAAAAAATACTTTCTAACCCCATGCTTAAAACTTTATCGAAAAAGACAATGCTATAAAATAGTCTGCTTCTCTATGTAAAATCAATGAATGTTTCATCCATATCACCTATATTCCAAACTCCAGAGCGAAATAATTTTGCGCTCATTTTGAGTGAAATAATTTTTGCATACAACTCATCTTGCAGCTTGATGTGTTCACATTTTGCATACGTTAAAATAAGCTTCGGAGTAGAAATAATCCGAAGTTTATGATTATTTAAATTAAAAAATATTGTAATTGCGTTGGCTCAGAATATAGATGCACAGAAATTACGCAAAAATAAAGTGGTTTTAGGACGGATGTAACAAAAAATATAAACTTAAAAAAACTTTAAAAATCACGATTTTTACTCTGGGAAAAAGATATAGCCATATTTTATTTTGAAGTGAGTCACCTGATCTCTTTATATAGAATGAATTCAATTTTTATTTAAAGCACTACCAAACATATTTTGATTAAATTAAAAAAATATTTGACGCCGCTTAAGAAATATTTGAAACATTATGTCCCATAGGGATCAATGTAATTCATTTTTTCAATCTGGGTTCAATCCGAAATTAATTGGGTGATATTAATAGGGTGATATTTTATCTTGAAGTAGGTGGTCACGTGTTCTCTTCATATTGTATGGGAGTAAATATTATTTTAAATTTTATTTAAAAACTACCGAACATATTTTGCTGAATTTCTTTTTTGTATATTTTAAGGGATAATTGGAATATTTCCTAAAACTTTCGAATCAATTTGTAAATTTAAATTCGTTTAAAAAATTAACTCCTATAGGGTTCAATCTATTTCATTTTTTCAACCTGGTTTCAACACAAAACTAATTTGTGATATTATTCATTTACATTCCCATGTGCCCCACAGACCGTCTCAACAACATACTAAAATTTCATTTTGATAAAGTCATTTTATGGCAGTTATCGCCTGAACGGTCAGATAGACAGACAGAATGAACAAAGTCATAAACATTTTTCAACTATGTTGTAAAGTGTTAAAAAAAACGTGCCTCAAAATTTGAAAAATACGGGCCCTGATCACGTATGAGGTGGAAGCCGAGATGAGGTCTAACGCTTACGACGTGTTCGTTTAAAGATGAATTGACTATGCAATTGCATTTATTGCACAGCGGGGAATAACTTACGAAGTACAAATATACTCTGCTCTAAACGGTTTCTCAATATAAGATGAAGCAGTGAATATTTTATTAAACTATTTGAACACATTTGAAATAATATCTGTTCAATAACTTATGGCTGACAACAATTTAAGTACACTAATGGAGCTTCAAAACGGCTAAGAGCAAAAGAAGATTAAAAAAATACCAAATAATTCAATTTTGTTTAAACTTGAACTTTAAAACAAATTAACTATTTGATTCCAATTTACCGTATACTCAAATAGGCCCAAAATTTAGGGCCCTTAAAATAAAATCATTTTCTGAAATTATTCTATTTTTTGGAGTCAAAGCCAAAATTTTGGTGAGGGGGTTTTTCACATATTTTTCTTGAGAGTCTGGAAATACCAGATACGCAACTAGCTATATGAAATACCATTCAAGTACCATTTGCAGTCAAAATTCAATAACTTAAATTGTTTGCCTCAAAACAAAAATACAGATATCAGCAAATGAACGCTCTGATAATTCCTACAGACTGGCAATTCAAATTCGTAAAGTGAATAGAATTTGGAACAATTTTCTGGATCAGAAACGCAGAAGCGGCTGAATATGCATATACCAAATCGAAACAACCTTTTAAGCAAATTGTGCTACGCTCGAACCCAGGAGACTTATCGGCGTATTTGCATACTGGATGCTTTCCAAATTGTATTTCATTGCATGCCCATGCAACGGCACACACATAATGAGTTACAAAACAAATCAAATTTTATAAACAAAACTTTTGTGTTTGCTCAAGATAATCCCCAAATTCAAAATTGAAAAGTTGGACGAATGGAATAAATTTGATGGAAGTTTCGGTTTTAAATATTTATGTTAGAAGAAAATAAATGTTTTTTCCCCAAGTGATATGATTGATGATAGGAAAATTCGTTCTTAACAGATTTGTTATCAAAGTTACAGATTTAATCAAATATTTAGAAACAAAGGTTTGCGTTTTTGTGAGAGATTTCGTACACAATTGTGGCATTATATATTCAGGAGCAATTATTTGAGCGCAGTCATCTGAGACACAGTCCTCAGGCTATCAAACTTTAAGCTCAAAATATAAAAATTACATCAATCCTGAAGTTTATGCTAATAAGTTTAGTATATAACTAGAGAGTAAAATAAATATTCGTAATTTTCATCAGCGCTATTACTATAAAGTTATACAGGATTACATGGAGAGTCATTCCTCAGGCAAATATCTCTATGGCAGTTAGTTATGTACTTCTTGTGCCGTTGTATAGGATGACTTGAATTTCGAGACTGCATGCTTCCCGTGATACCAGGGATCTCGTGATACACACAACGCAAATACGCATACGTTTGCAGGCGTGAAAGGCAACATTTTGAGTATGTCTAAAAGATAAAGTAACACAAGATTTTCGTATTTATATTTAATGTAATGCGTTTACAAATTATATTTTTGTTCCATTTTTAAATGATTGAAAGATAATTGTTTTTATAGAGATAATTGTTTTTATATATTTTTTTTATATTTTATAATATAAAAGAAATGTAACCCTATCCCCTCTTAGTTTAATTATCTCATGTAAATTTAAAGTGTTGCTGAAAAACTACACAGATTTATACCAAATATATACTTAAAGTTAAATATGTACACTTTACAGAGGTAATGGCAATTAAAGTAAACTTCCTTTTTACGTTGTTCAAAGGTGAATCATACTGAGAAGATAATAACACGATTGGGTATTCTGTTATTTCCTTTAACGATTTATTGCATAGTCACAAAACCCACTGGACAAAACTTTTTACGATTACTAAAGTCATAATATTCTGCATGTATATATATATATGTAAGGCAATAATGTTCAACGGCAAAATTTGTTTTATGTCTTGAGTGATCCGTGCTTGGCATATTTTCCACATTTTCCACTATTAAAAAGTACATAGTGGGGATTGTTTTTGAAGCTTAATACATCATTTGTTTTGAAAAGCATGTCACTGAAATGAATATTTTCTTTTACAGGATATAAAAGCCTTCAAGACTGATAGTTGAACTGTTCAACTGTATTCGAGCTATATAACGTCCATTTATGTGACTGGGCCAAATGATTCAACATGACTGTGAACGGGTCGACTTCTTAACTGGACACAGTGAAATTCTCACAGTGGATATGTAATACTGAGCAGCATTCTTAGGATACAAAAATTACAAGAATACCCCTTTATTTCCCCATATCTGTGTCTTTTACGTTATGTACAAACTATGAACATAAGTTAATGCGTGTAATTTTCTCAAGTCTGTGTGATGCTAGACTTAAACGATGCCAAATATTGTCATTGAACTTAAAGGACAAACCAACATGTATACAGAAGTATCTGTTGCTTGGCTTCTACCAATGGCTTTGAAATACTAGATCCCTGTTAGCGCCATCTGTTGGCCACTTATGGAATCGTACAACACATGTCAATCTACAAACGGATTTGACATGAGTATGTTAAGTTTTGCTGGAGAATAATTATCGAAATTTTATCAGACGATATGTACACCGTGAATATAATTATATCTTTCACAAAAGGAGGAACTTTCAACATGATAATTTCAAACAAACATATTGTTTTGTTAAATTAAATTATAAACATTACAGATTGATAACTATCGTTACTAGTACGTGCAATCCGCGTAAATTGCTGCTATCTGTAACAATAACTAACTTGTTATTACGAAAGGAATCTGGTATCTCAGAGGCATTGCTTCTACTATACATGAAAGTATAAATATAAATATATATATATTCCAGAAAATTACGATATATATGTATAATGAAACAAATTCTTGTTTGCCTGGAACAGAATCACAAAGGTGCTCCAATTTATCAATATATATAGTAAAAGACAATACAAATTGACAGAATTTTCTAGTGAAAGCAGTTGTATAACGAATTCAAGAGAATAAAACCAAACGTGCTGTTCATCTATATACTGTAACATAGTTTTGCAAACTCTTCGTAAGTACAGGAGAAAAGACTTTTCTCACCATTTTATGGCTTTTTCCTTTGATTTTCCTTCATTTTTGAACAGTTTTCTTTGTAAGATAAACTATACTACAAACGGGAAGCATGCAGTCTCGAAATTCAAGTCATTCCGTTGACATGAGTTATCAACAAATGCAGGTTTCTGTTCATCTGTTACTGACTACTACGTGTCGTGGATCATGATTTGAGGCTCAAATTATGTAATATATTCCAATGGAATAAATAAAACATTTTATTAAATGCGTTGGTTTTCTTCTACAAGTGCAACATAAACATTACAGGATGGTTCATTTTATTTTTCTAATAAGGACCCTAATAGCAAAATCTTCAGTGTTTGATATTGGTCAAATAGTGACAGCCTTATATTAGACCAATATCAAGCACTGAATCTCTTGACGGAATGGGTTCAATATTAGACTAAAATATTGGGACGATATTACACTATCGGTGTTTATTGAAAATATTTACAATGTAACACCAATATTGGTGCAGTATTGTAATGAAACCACTAACCAACATCGGAGGCTAATGTAACCCCAACATTTTCCCATTATTGGGATTATATTGGAAATATTTCCAATGTAACACCAATATTAGCGTAATATTGTAATGAAAATATTATTCAATACTGGGGGCCAATGTAACCCCGATATTTGCCCAATATTGGGATTACATTGGATATATTTCCAATGTAATGCCAAGATATAAAATATTGGTTCAATATTTTATCAATATTAAATGTTACTATGGGAAATTAGAGACATAATAGAAGAGGGTACCACAGAGACGACAGTGGGTAGGTTTACGCCGTTACATTGATTGCCCTCAATGCAAAATTTATCTTCAAGTGCAAGATTTATCTCAGGGAAAGATTAACAAAAGTTGGCACACAATTGTCAGCACATTTAATGACAAAAATTGGAAATTGGCTATTCTCCTTGATCCTTTATCATGCCCAATGTCAAGGCTAATAGCCAGCTCTTGGCGATTTCTGGAAATAATCAATATATATTAATATAAATAAATATATATTTTTATTCATTGGGCGATCGCCAAATCACAGCTCAATACAAAAATGAAAGACACTTGAATTCAATGAGCAAACATATTTTCATATCGATAACATATATATTTCAATATATTAATGAACTTCTTATTTTCATCACCATTACATTATGAACAAATTTGACCATTACATTGCATTATGAACTATTTTCTTTATTTGTACCTCCAATTCCTTATTTCATCGAGAAGCAAAGAAAATGTATGGTATATTTTATAAAAATATTGCTAAACACATTTTACAATAATTTGAAGAGGCAAAACGATATATTCAATAAATTATATAAAAGCAGCTGACTGGCGAGAAGTAGCTGAATGTTATAGGATCGAGAGCAAAAGTATTGCAAATGAAGGATGTTAATACAGGCGGACCTCGATTTTCGCACAAAATTGGGTCCTGAAAATGTGTGGGAATGTTGAATGTTCGAAAGTAGAGGGATGTAAAAAAACCCATCAAAAGTTGTATTTTAAAACATTTATTTATCAGTAATAATAGTATTTATTTATCAATATACATAATTAAGTTAACGAGACGTTGAAGTGCTTTTAGATGTTTTCTTTATAAACTTGTCAAGAGTTAGTTGAATACCATCTTTTTTTTACCCTTTCTTGATGAAGAGTTCTATAACATGCTGTGTCTTTCTCAATCACCCTACGTACTTGATATATACATTCTCTATTGGAATCCCATTCTTCCATGATAGTCAAAAATTTTGTCAAGATACATAAAGGTTTCATTCATATTTTTGATTGTCGAAGTCTTGACGATTTTATCAGCTTCTTCTTCCTCACTTTCATTGTGTATTTCATTTAACTCTTGTTGCTCAATTAAGTATTCATGTGACAGAGGCACTGAGATTCAGTCAACTCATTAACATCTTCGTTGTTGAAGTCCAAGTTTAGTTCATTAATTGGCTAACTATTTGATCTGTGATAGTTTCCGCAGTTTCTTCAGAATTTTTAAAATCACTCATCATTTGTGGG
The DNA here is from genome assembly GCA_951213105.1 of Amaurobius ferox. Classification (NCBI taxonomy): domain Eukaryota; kingdom Metazoa; phylum Arthropoda; class Arachnida; order Araneae; family Amaurobiidae; genus Amaurobius; species Amaurobius ferox. The sequence continues at coordinate 43,082,601 of OX578146.1, forward strand.
CATAATTGTTTCCAGGAACATTTCATTGTTGATTCTTTTACTGCAGCCCACGAGTCTCCAAAATGGTGGCAATGTGTGACTCTAACTCTAATGTGACTCTAACTCTAGTATGGCTGTAACGCTGGTGTGACTCTGACTCTAACTCTCCAACTCTAGATGGCAATGTGTGAGTGAGCGCGAGCTACCGCGTTCCATGGGAGTGACTGCTTGGAAGCGAACAATTTTTGCATTATCGACAAAAAGCTTTGAAAAATTGAATTTTTAAAAATGTGCGAAATAGCGAATTGTGCGAAAGTCGTATGTGCGAAGGTCGACGGCCGCCTGTATCTGTTTGACTTCCTATAGGGCCTTACACTCGTCGCCATAGCAAACATTCTATAGTCATGGCGTTATAGGTGAAGCAGAATACAGTTGCATTTAATCCTGCTTCATTTTCTGCAGTGCTGTTTAAGCTGCTTCATTTTCTGCAGTGCTGTTCTGCAGTTGGAAGCAACAGTAGGGAGTAGATTTGTTGATTACTAATAATACGTGGTCGCTAAATGTAAATATAAGTAATTCGAACTATAAAGAAAGAAAAATTAATTAACAAAAACAAAGTTTTTGCTAAGGAGAAAATTAAAGTTTTGAACTTTAATTTTCCAATGAAATTTAAATTTTAAATCAAATTTTAATTCGGCTGTAGTGGCGACTCATCGGGTGAAGCAGTTCCCGATGAGTCGCCACTAAAGCCGAATCAATATTAAACTTCTCGAGTCAGTGCGGTTTTCATATCCTATGAGATGATAATTTAATGATCTACAATACTAAACCTGGACTGAAAAAATGAATAATATAAACAAGAAAGATCAATCAGGCATAAAACATTGATTGTGAAACACTTTCCAACTGAAATGCAATTAAATTTGAACATCTCTAAAATGTGGGACTTTTAGCGCTGATATTTTTACTTTCACTGCAATACATGGTAATGTAATGATAGCTCTAAAGACCTGAACGATCATGGGAGTGCAATAAAACCTCGAACACGATGTTGCGAAAGTCGTGCAGCATGTGGTCGAACGTTGTTTTGTTGGTGACTGGAATCTGAGCAGTTTGACATCATAATAAGAACAATCGGCTGCAGAATGTCGTCGACGTAAATGCGAGCTGTCAGATTGGCTTGCAGCACAACTATAGGAGTCGGCTGTCACACATTATGGCTTCACAAGCTGCCGCACTACGTGTGATGCCGTGGACCACTTCCCAACAAATGCGGATTGAAACTCTGGTCAGTCATCCAAACACATGTGCGGTGGTCATCAGCACAGAAAGAAATAGAGGATTCGGCAATGAAAACGGAATGCCTCCAATCGGTCACTATCCAAACTGATCGAGCTCGGCACCAATCCAGATGGTTCAAACTATCTTGAGGGGCCGGTGTTCCCCACCTTAATGGACGTTGACACCTAATCCCACCTTCCTGCCTGTCGTCTCCAAATAGTCTTCTGCCTAGGCCGTCCCCAGTCTCTGCGACAGTTACACGTGTCTTCTTTGATCCGCTGCTCCCAACACCCAGTAACTACCATATCGTTCCGACCAAGATGGCGACTGATACGTCTTTCAGATCAATCAATTTCCCTTCAAGCTATGGTACGATCTATCTCTAATTCCGACAATTTTCGCACCGCCGGCGACACATCTTTGTACACAACTTGAATCATGAAAGCACAATTTACATTTCCAATAGCCCGTGAGTGATATCATCGGTCGTTTTAAATGCTGCACGATGCGTCGTTCTCATGCGCGTTGCATGAGCCCTACGACATCATAATATCATTAGCGCTGACAAGAAGATTTGCATAACTCTTAAAACTGCATTTGCATATCGATGTATGATATGAATATGATTTATTAACATGATACGAATATGATTCAGTAACATGATATGAACATGATTCAATATCATGATGCAAAGGTCGATCTGACTTTCTGTTTGTTTTATTACAAAGTGCTTATTTGATGATTTTCATAACAAAGAAAACGATGTCACTATGCAGGCTTTAACACCTAAATAAGGTATTTTGAACAGTATAACATTTGAGTTGTGAAGCAATATATTTGAAAGCTATGTAATAATGAGTAATTCCACCTTCTTGAAGTCGTCTCCGAATAGTGTCCTTTAGTACAGAATACATGAAGAATGGTAAATGCCTTCGAATGACTAAAAGAGACGCAATTAGTGCGGCTCCTTTCTGCCTACACGATCATCTCCGGTAGGTTTTATCCTGGGGCATTCCAAGCCTCTACTTCGATTCACTGCTCCCAACACCGAGCTATTGCCATAACACTCTAACCAAGACGACGATTGATAGGTATTTTTGACCAACCAACTTCCCTTAAAGCTGTATTGAAACATCTCTCGTAATCCGATAATTTTATTGCAGCGCCGTCAAGTACATCTCAGAAAATCCAGTTCCAATTGCCCGTGAATAATATTACCGGTCGTTTTAAATGCATCACGATGCGTCGTTCTCATGTGGGTTGTATGAGCCCTATAAAGTCATTGGCGCTGACAGTTTAAGTATTTGCTTAACTTTTAAAACGACATTTGCATGCCGAGATTTGTGACTAAAGCCAACGGCTGTACCGTGCTGAAAACACCGGTTCCCGTTAGATCACCGAAGTTAAGCAGTATCGGGCGCGGTTAGTACTTGGGTGGGTGACCACCTGGGAACACCGCGTACTGTTGGCTCATTTCAGTCGACATGGTGGCCGAACGGTCAAGGCGAGCATTTCCAGTGATTGATCAACCGCCACGTTGTGGGTTTGAGTCCCACTTCAGGCATGGATGTTTGTGTTGTTGGGCACAATGTGTCCCCATCCCTACTGGTGTGCTGGGGCAACGTCATTTGACGGCTAAGAGGTTCACTGTTCTGGCCGATGTATAGGCGAAGATGAAAGAGTCAATGCCTGGCCGTTTGGGAAAAAAAAAGATTTGTGACTATAGTTTAGTATTTTAGGGGTACATCTATTTTTTGCAAGAAGTGTATATTACCCTAAAAATTTTCATTTACATAATTTTTTATTCGTCCTAGATGCCTATTTCAATCAATGTAGAATGTGCTCTTAAAAATGAATAAATTCCATCATAAAGTACATGCGTTTATAAGAATAATTTATAGCTAGCTAGAGTTGTGTACATTATTAATAATACAAGGGTGTATCTCACTTTTTACATTTTCTTGAAGCAATAAACTGTTCTTATATCTGGTATGTTTTAATCAGGACAAAAATATTTTTTTCTCTCATGGGGAAAGAAGTAATCTTTTAAAAAACCTCACATATTCAATAAATAATTTGCGAAATCCTGTACAAGCGACGCCATTTTTTCTTTTGATCTTCATTTTCTCTACAGTGCATTTTATTACAATTTAAACTAACTTTTCAACTTGAAATTCGTCTCGGAATATTAAAAAATTCCAAATAGCTGTATTAAAGGTTAATTAATATGATATTTTTGAACATGAAATAATTCTAAGATTTAGTGCGGTATTCTTTGCAATTTTTTACAGTTCTAATAGTTTGCATTTTTCGTTAAGTTAACAGGAATTTATATATCGATTATATAGAAATATATTCCATTAGTATTAAAGTTTGTCAAAGACAGGGGAGTTAATACTTTGAAAAAAAAAGTGCAAAAATTTTTGATAAGTACCATTCCGTTTAACAATGTATGGTGCTTCATGCCAGAAAAAGTTGCCACAAATGAAAATTGGTCCAGATATTTTTTGTCAAGTGATCATGGCGAAGTGAACAATTCCATTATTTAGGTCTAGCCCTTCTCCACGTGTATTGCATTAATGCTTGGATTTTATATGGTTTTCTAATTTCGATTCCATACCATTGTTATTTGTTGATTATCATTAACTTGATGACTCGAAGTTTGTATTTTTTTTTCTATTTGATTGACTTGATGTGTAATACTTTTATTTTGTAGGTTTGTTAGAAGTTAGGTTTTTCGAGTTGCAGCTTCTCACTATTCTATCATTGGACTTTTAAACTATTATATATATATATATATATATGTGTGTGTGTGTGTGTGTATGTGTGCGTGTGTATCAGTCTATTATGTTATCTTTAAGGTTTTCGGAGAGATTTTATCTGTCACCATTCGAACAAGAGCCGATGAATTTCAAATTTTCTAGTTTTAATTGTTGGCAACGAAATAATATAAAATCGTGAATTTATTAAATTTGAGAAGGAAGTTGGTGTAACTGTTTTGAAAACTCCTTTGTATTCACACGAATTTTCAAAATTCAAGAATTTTTTCTTTAAGTTAGAAACAGAACCGGATCGAACAAGGCCAAATCCAAGACTCTGCTTCGAGTGAAAGTGATCAATCATTTTGAAGAGTGAGTTTACGGTGTTAATTAATCCTCATAATCGTCACTCTAAGTCGAATGTCAAAACATTGGACTTTTTACTTCTGATCTGGGAGTTGAAAAGGAAGGAAAGACACCTAAACCAAGTATTTTTTTATATTGGAAGTGTTTAACAACTGTGATACATCACTCCCTCAGTCTGATTATTTGTTACAATCGTCAACCCTGATTCGAATTTTCAAAATTTAAGATTTCCTCCTTGGTTTCGAAGCTGAGGCAGATTGAATAACACCAAACCCAAAATTCTAGCTGTCATGGAAGTTAATATATCACTTGTTAATGTTAATGTATCACTTTTCAATCAGTCGGTCAGTTAATTCAGTGCATATTATATAGGCAATGTTTTAACGAAATGTAAAAGTATGCTTTAAGGGAGCCATTTTTTGGAAATTGTGTTAGTAAGACCACGCTTTTCCAATTATGCCGTAGAAACCATAACAAATACATAGCGTAGCAATAAAAATTTGAAGAATGTACTTAACGCGCATTTAGAAATTGGGAACTCTACTCATCCGGAAAGTATAAGCTGTCAAACGGAGACAAAAATAATTTTGAGAGCATTTTATTAGATCCTCACAAATTCATTGAAGATCAATTGCATGATTTTTAATAATATATGCGGATATGGCCACGCCCATTTGACCACCCCCAATTTATCGTATTCAGCGATTGAATGAGGCATTGAAATGGTATTTACGAGTATGCGTAATACATTTGAAATGTTTTTTTCTTTATTTTAGCCGCTGGATTCAATCCAAACCACTATTTCTGGTGATCAAGAAAAGTGCATAAATTGAAATAATTTCCCGTTGCCACTAAATCTACCATTTTTAGTATAGTAACTTCATTTTATTTAATTTTATGTATGGCCCTACAGCTAATAAATAGTTTTTGACAGTAGCCGTTTAAAAAGGAATTACTTTAGTTATGGATAGGTTTATACTGTCACCTTAATATGTCTAAGAATGCTTCAACGTCTAACTTAATATGTTTGAATCTAAAAATGAAAATGTTTGTTCAAACTCAATATGTTACGATAATATTTTAAAAATGCGTATTATATAATATATATACCTGAGATGGTTTTTACTGTATTTATATTGATATATTTTATTAAATCAAGAAATCTGCGTTGATTAAAAACCGCAGTTAATCGAATTAGTTAAAATCTGTAACGTGAAGTTCAGTGCACAGGTACTTCAGGACCGGAATAGTTGCAACTTGGCAGTATTTTTTTTAAATTTTGAATTCGTTTTTTATTTATCTTATACGCTAGAATTCCCTTTGTGACCGCTAGAAACTGAATAAAACGCGCGAAGAAAAATGTGGCTTTAATTTCAATCAGAGGTCGATGGAATCGGGTCAGTCTTTCATCGAAAATTTATGTTTCACATTAATTAAAGCAAGCATTTTAGTGTTAGGGAATGAGAGAGCTATGTTTTAAAATACCCAGAATTGTGCAACTGACACCCGAGAAGGTTAGAATCAAGGCTAGGTCACGGCTGCAGTAAATCTTCGTATTTAATAAAGTGCGTGTGGATTTTCGAGGAATCGCCTGATTCATGAGTTGTTGGATATACAGTGATTATCCATTGTGATTCTCATACATTTCATTTTCCTTGCAATACATGGTATATGACTAGTATTGAACAGTAAAAATCGCAACTCGCGTTTTTGCTGGGTCAACACGTTTTGGGACCTCTAGAAAAAGAAAAATCAATTTTTAGCGTGACGTATGTGTGTGTGTCTGTGTATCTGTCTGTGTGTCTGTCTGTCCAATGTCTACTCTAACTCAAAAACAATTGGACCAAATTTCATAAAATTTTACTGGTAAGTCACTTTTTCGGACTCCGGTGCTGATTACATTTGTACGATTCGAGATAAAGGAACCCGCTTTTTCTGCGAAATGGCCCGCAAAAATCTCATGTATCCACTCTAGTTAAAAAAGTAATTGAACAAATTTCACAAAATTCGATAGATAAGACACTTGTAGGATACTCTGCTGCTGATTAGATTTTGGTATGATTCGGAAAATAAAAACACCCATTTTTTTATGAAATAGCCTTCAAAAATTGCCAAAATCTAAAATAAACCACCATGTATGCTTAAATGTATCAACTAAATACTTGTTTTATACTACATTTTAACCAGGAAGGGAATAAGACCAATTCATTGTTGTAAGACCAACCGTTCTTGAGATATTTTAGTTTTTTCGGATTTTTGTAAGCCGCCCTTAAAAAATGTTTCCAAATAAAAACAAAAATGTGGTGTGGGCAGCACATGACTTTCCCTGCAGGACTTATTTTCAAAGGTGGCATAGCGAAAATGCGAATAACAAAAATATCTCGAGAACGTCTTGTCCTAGAATAAAGGGGTTATCTTATTATTTTCCTCGTCAAAAATTAAGCATACAATAAGCATTTAATTGATATATTTGAGCATATTTAGCTTTTATTTTTCGATTTAGTGATTTTTGAGGGTCATTTCGCAAAAAAATGCAGGTTATTTTTTTCCTAATCGTAACAAAATCTAAGCAGCACCAGATGTCCCTACAAGTAATATATCTACCAAATTTTGTGAAATTTGGTGTATTAGTTTTTCAGCTAGGGTGGATACAGGCAATTTTTGCGGGCCATTTCCCCCCCCCCCCCCCCAAAAAAAAAAAGTTCTTTCATCCCGAATCGTACCAAAATCAAATCAGCACAAGAGTAACCTACTAGGGACGTACTTACCAAATTTTATGAAATTCGGTCCATTATATAGGGTTTCAGTTACATTGGATACGAAATATGCACAAATAGACGGACACACACAGCCGTCACGCTAAAAATAGTGTGTCGTCTTCTGGACACTCCATGACGTGTTGATCTGTCAAAAACTGGAGTTGCGATTTTCGGAACGATTCCCATACTTTTCCTATACATTACCATGTATTGCAGGAAAAGTGAAAATTGAATTAAAAGTGCAAATCCTGTGCTATTTTGTGCAATTAAACCCAATTTAATGAATTATTAAAGAGATATATAAAACGTTAAGCAGCGGAAGCTTATTCAATTATTTATACGTAGTGGACGCTTGTTTAGAACCCGGAAAGCGCCGGTTTATTTGTTGTAGTATGATATAACTAGAGTGGTCGTTACTTCCCCTGCAATACATGGTAATGTATAGGGAAAGTATTGGAATCATGCCGAAAATCGCAATTCGAGTTTTCGACGGATCTACGCGTTTCGAGACCTCTGGAATACGAAAAAAACATTTTTAGCGTGACGTCTGTGTGTGTGTCTGTTTGTGCAGATTTTGTATCCACTCTAACTAAAAAACGAATTGACCGAATTTTATAGAATTTGGTAGATAAGTCACTTATGGGCGAATCTGGCGCTGATTAGTTTTGGGTACGATTCGGGATAAAAGAATCCGCCTTTTTTGCGAAATGGCTCGTAAAAGTCTGTATCCACTCTAGCTGGAAAACTAATCTAATGAATTTCACAATATTCGGTCGATAAGTCGCTTGCGGGTCACCCTGGTGCTGATTAGATTTTGGTACGATTCGGAAAAAATAAAATAATAATATTGCATCATTAGTTTGTATAAAGATAGTGGTTTCGAGGTTGTTCTAAACAATAATATCTGTCAAATTTAAGTTTCGTTGGTTAATAAAAAATTTTACTTCTTTGGCGAATAAAAATTTTCCGATATTACTATTTTCAATCGCATTAAAATGATACGATGAATATAATAAATACGCTTTCTGCGATGAGATTAGTAGACATTGATTTTTATCTGTTTTGAATTCTTCGTGGTTATATTCGAGAGAAATGAACTAAAATGCAGATTCTCAAAACTGTGACATACCTCACAGTTCAGTTTCGCTAATATCACGTCAGTTACTCTCAAATTAGCCTTTTATACTCTCCGTAGAAATTGCTAGGAGGGATGCGTACCTTCAAGAATAATCGATATTTCGAAATAGTTCTAGTATATTCGAAAACTCAACAAAAGTTGACAAGTTGGTAATAAATCACAAAATCTGGAAATTATGTCCTGAAAAATCAAAATTCGGCAACCCTATTTTCACCTGATAGGAGGCCGCCTGTAAAAGTATTTTCCACTGTGACGACTCAAAGAGACATGTTCGTAACAATATTAACTCGTTTTTACTTTCCCTGCAATACATGGTAATGTATAGGGAAAGTATTGGAATCATGTCGAAAATCGCAACTCGAGTTTTCGACGGATCTACACGTTTCAAGAACTCTAGAATAAGAAAATACCATTTTTAGCGTGGCGTCTGTGTGTGTGTCTGAGTGTCTGTCTGTCTGTGTGTCTGTGCAGATTTTGTATCCACTCCAATTAAAAAACTAATGGACCGAATTTCACAAAATTTGGTAGGTAAGTCACTTGTGGGCGAGACTGGTGCTGATTAGTTTTGGGTATGATTCGGGATAAAATAACCCGCCATTTTTTGCGAAATGACCCGCAAAAATTTGTATCGATTCTAACTGAAAAACAAATGGACCGAAATTTACAAAATTCTGTAGATGAGTCACTTGAGGGTCACCCTGGTGCTGATTAGATTTTGGTACGATTCGAAAAAAATAACCCGCCTTTTTTTGCAAAATGTCCCGCAAGAATCGTCGAAATCTAAACTGAAGAACTAGGTATACTCAAATATATCCATTAAATGTTCGTTTAATACGTAATTTTTAAAGATGAAAATAATAAGACCAACCCTATTACACTAGGACTAGCCGTTCTCGAGATATTTTAGTTTCCGTATTTTCTCTACGCCACCTTTGAAAATAAGTCTGGTTACCGAATGAGAACGAAAATTGAATTAAAAGTGAAATAAATTTAATTAAAATAAAGAGAACGTCTGCAGGGAAAGTCATGTGCTGCCCACATCAGATTTTTTAAACTGTAACGTAATTATATATTGCACCTTGTGAAAATGTGTCAAAGTATTCGATAAAATACAATTTAATTTGTACTATTTGATACACAACATCAGTAACACACTTATAGTTCTGACCACAACAGTGCTAATTTTCTGTGGTGAAAAAAATAGTAGATTTGTCCGGGTTCATCTTTGGGGGCGGAACCCCTCGTCTTTGTATTTATATCGACATTTATTTTAAAACTCCTTTTCGACAATAATCATCATTATATTACTCACGTATAACCATTGCGATTCACCACCTTTTCATTAAAAGCATTCTCAATTCTCTTCTGCTTTCTTGCACGAAAATTTGAATTGCTCAGCTGGAATCTCCTTTTTTCCCATGTGCCCATTGGCTGGTGGGCTGGTGAGAGGACGTTGTTACTGACCGAAGATACTCTGGGCTTTACTTGAGGTTCTGCAGACCACGTGACCATTCAATATGTGTGGGACTTCTTAACTGACGCCACACAATTTTATTTGAATTAAATGTCAATCATTGGCGACTGTCAAACTGAGTCCACTGTTTTAGGCTTACAAAGTTCATTGCCACCTTCTGGAACGAAATCATAAATACCTTGTATGCTACAGTCAGTTAAAATGCAATCTCAATGCAAAAACAAAGAGAACTTCTGTCATCACATTTCTCCCCCTCCAGTCACAAATAGTATCGAAAATGTCTTTATAGCGAGGAAACCACAACAATTTTTGCGACCAGTTGACAAAGCGAAATACAAAGCGAACTTCCACCATGTCTATTTCATCTAGTGAATATATCTTGCCTACACTTTGTCAGTGAAATATAAAATTTTAGGGCATATTTCTTAATAGTTCATATTTAGTTCCTGGTATCGTTGAGCTTATAATCTCAATCTGAAATCAATAATAGATTTGTCATTTGTAGCATAGCATTTAAAACTAAGCAATATAATAGCATTTAAAACTGAGCATATACAGGGTGTCTCAAAAAATCATTGAAGCGCGCTTTAATTCTTTACGTGCTGGAGATAAATGGGCAATGCAAATTGCAAAAATGTTGAAAGTAAGGTAGTAAATAAGACTACGTTAATGAAGTAGTCATCCCATACATTTTCAAAAAGTTACACTTTTTAAATTTTTATACAACCCCTTAGAGAAATTAGATCAATTAGAATTTTTTTATTTTTAACTAGCAGCATAAACGTTCTTCGTACGGAGTATATAATATAAAGAAACTTGAAATTCATAATCATGCCCAAATTCTTATAGTATACTAAATGACATGTTTAATCAAAATATTCTGTTAAAATATTTAATATAATGATCCTAAAAAGAAGTTTAAGAATCTCTGTTCTCGCTATATAAAATTATCTTCATGGACATATCTGAAGAATAAAACATCTTGGACCCCTTATGTAAGCAAATATAAAAAAAATATGGAATTGAATCAATATATGCAAAATAAAAGCGTTAAAATTGTATGGGACCGGGACTAATTATATACGCGAATATTAGAAAATATAACCTGTATTAGTAGATTGCATGTATAAATTGAAAATACCAATAAACCCGTAATCTTTAAATCTGAAGACAGTCATTTATTCCAATATATGTCAAAATTAAAGTGCTGAAATTATATGGGAAGATATACACGTACTACTTATAATGTCCGATTATTAGTAGAAGATTACCCGTTTTGCAATATGAGTCACAAATGTTTTTTGGTAAAATACAACAGACGACGTAATAAATTGAATATATAATTAATCCCCTTAAACTTCATACCAGAAGACTGTACTTGATTCCAATATATATGCCAATATATGTCAAAATATATGCCAATATACCTGTACTACTTATATTCTCGTAGGTTAGAAGATATACCCGTGCATTCCTAGAAGATTACTCTTACAACGTACAATATGCGTGTGTCAGCAATTTTTGCCGCAATAAAACAATGGCGTAATAACTTAAAAATATCAATAATCCCTGAATCAATAATTCCGGAAAATATCAATAATAATAATGTTTAAACCTGAAGAGTATAATTGATATTATCCAGTCCAAAATGAAATGGCAATGAAATTTATTTTATATACATATCTTCATTATTCAAATCGGAAAGGATTTAATAAAAATCGTCTGCCGCATAAACACATTGGATTTAAATCCGTTGCTAAGCGACATGATATCATTTGCTTCAATTAAATTGGTAGAAAAATATCGTCTAAATAGTTATATTTCTATGGAACATTTGGCGACAGTTTCGTCAAATTAGCGACATTTTAAAAAATCGCCAAATTTATCGCCAAGTGGGACTGTAGAACTGACAGTTCCACTTTGCGACAAATTGACGAAATATCATCACAATACTATCCCCTAACAAAAAACAATTAATATCATTTATGTAGCGCAATTTTATCAATTTCAAGATATTTTTATAGATTTGAAAACATTTTTATCAATTTGGTGACATTTTAAAAATTCGCTAAATGTATTACTAAGTAGGATGTTTGGTCTGACAGAGAAATGCTAACCAAACATCATTTCATTACTCTCTTCTAACAAAACAAAAAAAAATTTCATTGATATGTAGAAGACCCAAGCCACACGACCAACCCGAAGGTTTATGGCAGTTGTTTGTGTGTCGTTTATATCAATTTGGCGACATTTCCGTCAATTTGGCAAAGTTTAAGAAAAGTTGTCAAATTAGCGATATCCCTCCAAATTCGTAGCTTTGAATTTGCAGATCTGAGTGAAACATTCTTATCCCGTTTCAATATACTAAATGAAAACACTACAATTGTATTAGAAGATATACCCGCTCTACTCTTTTTCTGTTTCAACAATCGGCTATATGAATTTATTGGCTAAACACAATATATGAGTTTAGTAGCTAAATACGATATAAGCTTGAAAACTCTTTGCCAAAATAAATGAAATTGATGTACGCAGTCAGCAATTAATATAATTAAAAGAAAAATCAAACCGTCCATTCATAAGATATACTTTTATATCCATTTATCCATTTATTTATTATTTAAATCGAAAAAAAATAATAAAAACATTAACAAACACATTTAATTTAATTGCGATTCCGAGCAACATGATATATCCTCATAAAATGTTAAAATTTATTAACCACTAACAGCACACCCGTTATTCGTACGGAGTGTATAATTTAAAGAAACTTAAAGTTCGCAATCATGTGCAAATTCTGTTAAAATATTAAATTTATTGCTCCTAAAGAGAAGTTTAAGAATATATGTTCTCACTATGCAAAATTATCTTCACGATCAGATCTGAAGAATAAAACATCCTGCCCCCTTTTGGAAGCAAATTTACAGAAGAAAAATAGGAATTGAATGAATATATGCAACCCCGTACTAATTATATTGTCGCAGATCAGAAAATATGCCAATGTGTTAGTAGAAGATTACCCGTATTACAATATGCGTCTCAAAAATATTTGCCAAAATAAAAGAGATTACGTAATAAATTGAAAACATCAATAATATCCGTACTCTTTATACCAGAAGGTCGTAATTGATTCCAATATATGCCAATATATATCAAAACATATGTCAATATACCTGTACTACTTATATTCTCGTAGATTAAAGATATACACGTGTATTTGTAGAAGATTCGTACAACATACAATATATGAGTTTAAACAATTTTTGTCATAATAAAATAATTGCATAATAACTTGAAAATATCAATAATCCTTGAATCAATAATCCCCGAAAATATAAATAATAATAATTTTTAAACCTGAAGACCGTAATTGATATTATCCAGTCAAAAATGCTATAAGAAAAATCAAATCGTTCTTTTCTAAAATATATTTTATATCCATTTATTTATTATTCAAATCGAAAAAATAATTATTAAAATTAACAGACAGATTTAATTTAATTGCTTTTCTGAGTAACATGATATAAGATAGAATCTTATAACATGTTAAATATGTCATGTCTTATAACATAAACTGCGAAATTAAATAACGATTTTGATTTCTCTATACTTCCATAAAAGCTTGTTTTAAATAAACCATGAACCATGGAGATAGATTTCCCCTTTAAATCATGTTTCAAACAATTCATGTTTTCAGAAAGTGACTAATTAACGCAAAAAATCTCCCATCAAACTCAGAGATTAAATTTTAATTCACTTTCAAACGATTTTCAAGCTTTTCGTTTGGATAAACCACGGAGTTAGGGAGTAGAACTCCTAGGAAAAAGTTCCGTTTTTCATTAATATCTCGACAACCCCAGGTCTTAGAAACTCGAAACTTGGACAAAAGTTATGGGGGGATATTTCAAGGCTATTCACCAAATTTCATTAAATTCGGTTCAGCCGTTTTTCCGTGATGATGAGACAAACGAAAATTTCGTTTTTTACTAATATCTCGAGAACCACTGGTCGTAGAAACTCAAAACACAGATATAATTTTAAGTGGGGCTATTTCTGGGCTACCCACAAAATTTCATCAAATTCGGTTCAGCCGTTCTCCCGTGATGGTGTGACAAACAGACAGACAGACAGACAGACAGACAGACAGACAGACAGACAGACAGACAGACAGATTTTCATTTTTATTTATATAGACTAGCAGCATACCCGTCCTTCGTACGGAGTATATAATATAAAAAGACTTATAATTCGCAATCATGTGCAAATTCTGATAAAATATTAAATTTATTGCTCACTAGCAGCGTACCCGTTCTTCGTACGGAGTATATACGAGTAATATAAAGAAACTTGAAATTCATAATCATGCCCAAATTCTTATAGTATACTAAATGACATGTTTAATCAAAATATTCTGTTAAAATATTTAATATAATGCTCCTAAAAAGAAGTTTAAGAATCTCTGTTCTCGCTATATAAAATTATTTTCATGGACATATCTGAAGAATAAAACATCTTGGACCCCTTATGTAAGCAAATATAAAAAAAAATATGGAATTGAATCAATATATGCAAAATAAAAGCGTTAAAATTGTATGGGACCCGTACTAATTATATGCGCGAATATTAGAAAATATAACCTGTATTAGTAGATTACATGTATAAATTGAAAATACCAATAAACCCGTAATCTTTCAATTTGAAGACAGTCATTTATTCCAATATATGTCAAAATTAAAGTGCTAAAATTATATGGGAAGATATACACGTACTACTTATAATGTCCGATTATTAGTAGAAGATTACCCGTTTTGCAATATGAGTCACAAATTTTTTTTGGTAAAATACAACAGACGACGTAATAAATTGAATATATAATTAATCCCCTTAATCTTCATACCAGAAGACTGTACTTGATTCCAATATATATGCCAATATATGTCAAAATATATGCCAATATACCTGTACTACTTATATTCTCGTAGGTTAGAAGATATACCCGTGCATTCCTAGAAGATTACTCGTACAACGTACAATATGCGTGTGTCAGCAATTTTTGCCGCAATAAAACAATGGCGTAATAACTTAAAAATATCAATAATCCCTGAATCAATAATTCCGGAAAATATCAATAATAATAATGTTTAAACCTGAAGAGTATAATTGATATTATCCAGTCCAAAATGAAATGGCAATGAAATTTATTTTATATACATATCTTCATTATTCAAATCGGAAAGGATTTAATAAAAATCGTCTGCCGCATAAACACATTGGATTTAAATCCTTTGCTAAGCGACATTATATCATTTGCTTCAAATAAATTGGTAGAACAAATATCGTCTAAATAGTTATATTTCTATGGAACATTTGGCGACAGTTTCGTCAAATTAGCGACATTTTAAAAAATCGCCAAATTTATCGCCAAGTGGGACTGTAGAACTGACAGTTCCACTTTGCGACAAATTGACGAAATATCATCACAATACTATCCCCTAACAAAAAACAATTAATATCATTTATGTAGCGCAATTTTATCAATTTCAAGATATTTTTATAGATTTGAAAACATTTTTATCAATGTGGTGACATTTTAAAAATTCGCTAAATGTATTACTAAGTAGGATGATTGGTCTGACAGATAAATGCTAACCAAACATCATTTCAGTGCTCTCTTCTAACAAAACAAAAAAAAATTTCATTGATATGTAGAAGACCCAAGCCACACGACCAACCCGAAGGTTTATGGCAGCTGTTTGTGTGTCGTTTATATCAATTTGGCGACATTTCCGTCAATTTGGCAAAGTTTAAGAAAAGTTGTTAAATTAGCGATATCCCTCCAAATTCGTAGCTTTGAATTTGCAGATCTGAATGAAACATTCTTATCCCGCTTCAATATACTAAATGAAAACACTACAATTGTATTAGAAGATATACCCGCTCTACTCTTTTTCTGTTTCAACAATCGGCTATATGAATTTATTGGCTAAACACAATATATGAGTTTAGTAGCTAAATACGATATAAGCTTGAGAACTCTTTGCCAAAATAAATGAAATTGATGTACGCAGTCAGCAATTAATATAATTAAAAGAAAAATCAAACCGTCCATTCATAAGATATACTTTTATATCCATTTATCTATTTATTTATTATTTAAATCGAAAAAAAATAATAAAAATATTAACAAACACATTTAATTTAATTGCGATGCCGAGCAACATGATATATCCTCCTAAAATGTTAAAATTTATTAACCACTAACAGCACACCCGTTATTCGTACGGAGTGTATAATTTAAAGAAACTTAAAGTTCGCAATCATGTGCAAATTCTGTTAAAATATTAAATTTATTGCTCCTAAAGAAAAGTATAGAATATATGTTCTCACTATGCAAAATTATCTTCACGATCAGATCTGAAGAATAAAACATCCTGGCCCCTTTTGTAAGCAAATTTACAGAAGAAAAAATAGGAATTGAATGAATATATGCAACCTCGTACTAATTATATTGTCGCAGATCAGAAAATATGCCAATGTGTTAGTAGAAGATTACCCGTATTACAATATGCGTCTCAAAAATATTTGCCAAAATAAAAGAGATGACGTAATAAATTGAAAACATCAATAATATCCGTACTCTTTATACCAGAAGGTCGTAATTGATTCCAATATATGCCAATATATATCAAAACATATGTCAATATACCTGTACTACTTATATTCTCGTAGATTAAAAGAGGTGTATTTGTAGAAGATTCGTACAACATACAATATATGAGTTTAAACAATTTTTGTCATAATAAAATAATTGCATAATAACTTGAAAATATCAATAATCCTTGAATCAATAATCCCCGAAAATATAAATATTAATAATTTTTAAACCTGAAGACCGTAATTGATATTATCCAGTCAAAAATGCTATAAGAAAAATCAAATCGTTCTTTTCTAAAATATATTTTATATCCATTTATTTATTACTCAAATCGAAAAAATAATTATTGAAATTAACAGACAGATTTAATTTAATTGCGTTTCTGAGTAACATGATATAAGATAGAATCTTATAACATGTTAAATATGTCATGTCTTATCTTATAACATAAACTGCGAAATTAAATAACGATTTTGATTTCTCTATACTTCTCATTGTTCCGTAAAAGCTTGTTTTAAATAAACCATGAACCATGGAGATAGATTTCCCCTTTAAATCATGTTTCAAACAATTCATGTTTTCAGAAAGTGACTAATTAACGCAAAAAATCTCCCATCAAACTCAGAGATTAAATTTTAATTCACTTTCAAACGATTTTCAAGCTTTTCGTTTGGATAAACCACGGAGTTAGGGAGTAGAACTCCTAGGAAAAAGTTCCGTTTTTCATTAATATCTCGACAACCCCAGGTCTTAGAAACTCGAAACTTGGACAAAATTTATGGGGGGATATTTCAAGGCTATTCACCAAATTTCATTAAATTCGGTTCAGCCGTTTTTCCGTGATGGTGAGACAAACGAAAATTTCGTTTTTTACTAATATCTCGAGAACCACTGGTCGTAGAAACTCAAAACACGGATATAATTTTAAGTGGGGCTATTTCTGGGCTACCCACAAAATTTCATCAAATTCGGTTCAGCCGTTCTCCCGTGATGGTGTGACAAACAGACAGACAGACAGACAGACAGACAGACAGACAGACAGACAGATTTTCATTTTTATTTATATAGATAAAGAGAAGTTTAAGAATATCTGTTCTCACTATGCAAAATTATCTTCACGGGCAAATCTGAAGAATAAAATATCGTGGCCCCTTTTGTAAACAAATTCACACACAAAAAAAAGAATTGAATCAATATATGCAACCACGTACTATTTATATTGTCGCAAATTAGAAAATAGGCCAGTGTGTTAGTAGAAGCTTAAACATATTGTAATATGAGTCTTAAAAATATTTACCTAAATAAAAAAGATGACGTAATAAATTGAAAGTATCAAAAATCCCCGTTATTTTAATACCAGAAGGTCGTAATTGATTCCTATATATGCCAATATATATAAAAATTTTGCCAATATACCTGTACTACTTATATTCTCGTAGATTAGAAGATATACCCGTGCATTTGTAGAAGATTACTTGTACAACGTACTATATATGAGTTTCAACAATTTTCGTCATAATGAAACAATGGCATAATAATTTGAAAATATCAGTAATCCCTGAATCAACAGTCCCCGAAAATATCAATAATAATGATGTTTAAAACTGAAGACCGTAATTGATATTATCCAGTCAAAAATGCAATGTCAATGAAATTTATTTTATATACATATTTTTATTAGATTTAATAAAAATCGCATGATACATAACACATTGGATCCGTTGCTAAGCGACATGATATCATCTGCTTCAAATAAATTGATGGAAATCATGTCGCCTGAATAATGTGATCTCCATGGAAGGTTTGGCGACATTTTCGTCTCCATGATATTTTTATGGATTTACAAATATTTTTATCAATGTAGTGAAATTAAAAAAATTAGTTAAATGCGTTACTAAGTAGGATGGATGGACTGACCGACAAATGCTACAGAAACATCATTTCAGTACTCTATTCTAAAAAAACAAATTTAATTTCATTGATTTGCGTCTTTTTTATCAATTTGGAGATATTTCCTCTAATTTGGTAAAGTTTAAGAAAAGTTGCCAAGTTATTTAGAGATATTCCGCTAAATTCGTAGCTCTAAATTTACAGATCTGAAGAATAAAATATCCATATCCCGTCTGCATATATACTAAATGAAAACACTAAAATTGTATTAGAAGATACATACATCCGTTCTACTCTTTTTCTGCTTCAACAATCGGCTAAATGAATTTATTGGGTAAACACAATATATGAGTTTATTAGCTAAACACAATATATGAGCTTTGAAACCTCTTTGCTAAAATAAATAAAAGTGTGATGTACGCAGTTCACAATATATATAATTAAAAGAACAATCAAACCGTTCATTTATTATGAGTTTATTAGCTAAACACAATATATGAGCTTGAAACCTCTTTGCTAAAATAAATAAAAGTAATGTACGCAGTCCGCAATATATATAATTAAAAGAACGATCAAACCGTTCATTTATAAAATATATTTTTACATCCATTTATTTATTATACAAATAGAAAAAATAATAATAATCATTAACAAACACATTTAATTCCATTCCTTTGCCGAGCAACATGATATAAGATAGAATCTTCCTCATAAAATGCGAAAATAAATAACCATTTTAATTTCTTTATACTTCTAATCGTTGAGTAAAAGCTTGTGAAATACATAGAGGTTAATACATTTAAAAACATGGAGGTAGATTTTTCCATTTAAATTCATGTTTCAAACAATTCATGCTTTCAGATAGTGACTATTTAATGCAAAAATCCTGCATCAAACTCAAAAATAAAGTTTTAATTCCCTTTGACGCTTTAAACAAACGATTTTTATCCTTTCCGTTTGGATAAACCACGGAGTTGGAGAGTAGAACTCCTATAAAAAAAGTTCCGTTTTTCATTAATATCTCGACAACCCCTGGTCTTAGAAACTTGAAACTTGGGCAAAATTTATGGGGGGCTATTTCAAGGCCACCCACAAAATTTCATTAAATTCGGTTCAGCCGTTCTCTCGTGATGATGAGACAAACGAAAGTTTCGTTTTTTACTAATATCTCGAGAACCACTGGTCGTAGAAATTCCAACCATAGACTAAATTTTAAGTGGGGCTATTTCTAGGCTACCCACAATCGAATTCGGTTCAGCCGTTCTACCGTGATGGTGGGACAAACAGACAGACAGACAGACAGACAGACAGACAGACAGACAGACAGATTTTCAATTTTATTTATATAGATGTAACAAGATCATTAAAAAAACCCGCATATCTGTATCATTAAAATTGAGCGAGTTATATTTAATTGAAAATTAAACATTGTGAATGGGGACCATATATCAAATCTATATAAATAAAAATGAAAATCTGTCTGTCTGTCTGTCTGTCTGTTTGTCACACCATCACGGGAGAACGGCTGAACCGAATTTGATGAAATTTTGTGGGTAGCCCAGAAATAGCCCCACTTAAAATTATATCCGTGTTTTGAGTTTCTACGACCAGTGGTTCTCGAGATATTAGTAAAAAACGAAATTTTCGTTTGTCTCATCATCACGGAAAAACGGCTGAACCGAATTTAATGAAATTTGGTGAATAGCCTTGAAATATCCCCCCATAAATTTTGTCCAAGTTTCGAGTTTCTAAGACCTGGGGTTGTCGAGATATTAATGAAAAACGGAACTTTTTCCTAGGAGTTCTACTCCCTAACTCCGTGGTTTATCCAAACGAAAAGCTTGAAAATCGTTTGAAAGTGAATTAAAATTTAATCTCTGAGTTTGATGGGAGATTTTTAGCGTTAATTAGTCACTTTCTGAAAACATGAATTGTTTGAAACATGATTTAAAGGGGAAATCTATCTCCATGGTTCATGGTTTATTTAAAACAAGCTTTTACGGAACAATGAGAAGTATAGAGAAATCAAAATCGTTATTTAATTTCGCAGTTTATGTTATAAGACATGACATATTTAACATGTTATAAGATTCTATCTTATATCATGTTACTCAGAAACGCAATTAAATTAAATCTGTCTGTTAATTTTAATAATTATTTTTTCGATTTGAATAATAAATAAATGGATATAAAAATATATTTTAGAAAAGAACGATTTGATTTTTCTTATAGCATTTTTGACTGGATAATATCAATTACGGTCTTCAGGTTTAAAAATTATTATTATTTATATTTTCGGGGATTATTGATTCAAGGACTATTGATATTTTCAAGTTATTATGCAATTATTTTATCATGACAAAAATTGTTTAAACTCATATATTGTATGTTGTACGAATCTTCTACAAATACACGTGTATATCTTTTAATCTACGAGAATATAAGTAGTACAGGTATATTGACATATGTTTTGATATATATTGGCATATATTGGAATCAATTACAACCTTCTGGTATAAAGAGTACGGATATTATTGATGTTTTCAATTTATTACGTCATCTCTTTTATTTTGGCAAATATTTTTGAGACGCATATTGTAATACGGGTAATCTTCTACTAACACATTGGCATATTTTCTGATCTGCGACAATATAATTAGTACGGGGTTGCATATATTCATTCAATTCCTATTTTTTCTTCTGTAAATTTGCTTACAAAAGGGGGCAGGATGTTTTATTCTTCAGATCTGATCGTGAAGATAATTTTGCATAGTGAGAACATATATTCTTAAACTTCTCTTTAGGAGCAATAAATTTAATATTTTAACAGAATTTGCACATGATTGCGAACTTTAAGTTTCTTTAAATTATACACTCCGTACGAATAACGGGTGTGCTGTTAGTGGTTAATAAATTTTAACATTTTAGGAGGATATATCATGTTGCTCGGCATCGCAATTAAATTAAATGTGTTTGTTAATGTTTTTATTATTTTTTTTCGATTTAAATAATAAATAAATGGATATAAAAGTATATCTTATGAATGGACGGTTTGATTTTTCTTTTAATTATATTAATTGCTGACTGCGTACATCAATTTCATTTATTTTGGCAAAGAGTTCTCAAGCTTATATCGTATTTAGCTACTAAACTCATATATTGTGTTTAGCCAATAAATTCATATAGCCGATTGTTGAAACAGAAAAAGAGTAGAGCGGGTATATCTTCTAATACAATTGTAGTGTTTTCATTTAGTATATTGAAGCGGGATAAGAATGTTTCATTCAGATCTGCAAATTCAAAGCTACGAATTTGGAGGGATATCGCTAATTTAACAACTTTTCTTAAACTTTGCCAAATTGACGGAAATGTCGCCAAATTGATATAAACGACACACAAACAGCTGCCATAAACCTTCGGGTTGGTCGTGTGGCTTGGGTCTTCTACATATCAATGAAATTTTTTTTTGTTTTGTTAGAAGAGAGCACTGAAATGATGTTTGGTTAGCATTTATCTGTCAGACCAATCATCCTACTTAGTAATACATTTAGCGAATTTTTAAAATGTCACCACATTGATAAAAATGTTTTCAAATCTATAAAAATATCTTAAAATTGATAAAATGGCGCTACATAAATGATATTAATTGTTTTTTTGTTAGGGGATAGTATTGTGATGATATTTCGTCAATTTGTCGCAAAGTGCAACTGTCAGTTCTACAGTCCCACTTGGCGATAAATTTGGCGATTTTTTAAAATGTCGCTAATTTGATGAAACTGTCGCCAAATGTTCCATAGAAATACAACTATTTAGACGATATTTTTTCTACCAATTTATTTGAAGCAAATGATATCATGTCGCTTAGCAACGGATTTAAATCCAATGTGTTTATGCGGCAGACGATTTTTATTAAATCCTTTCCGATTTGAATAATGAAGATATGTATATAAAATAAATTTCATTGCCATTTCATTTTGGACTGGATAATATCAATTATACTCTTCAGGTTTAAACATTATTATTATTGATATTTTCCGGAATTATTGATTCAGGGATTATTGATATTTTTAAGTTATTACGCCATTGTTTTATTGCGGCAAAAATTGCTGACACACGCATATTGTACGTTGTACGAGTAATCTTCTAGGAATGCACGGGTATATCTTCTAACCTACGAGAATATAAGTAGTACAGGTATTTTGGCATATATTACTTTCCTTATATACATAATGTATAAGGAAAGTATTGTGACGGGGTCGAAAATTCGAATTCGAGTTTTCGACGGGAGAGCACGTTTCAAGCATCCCTGATCACGAATCAAACATTTTTGAAGTGATGTCTGTGTGTGTGTGTGTGTGTGTGTGTGAAAGTATGTGTGTGTGTGTGTGTGTGTGTGTGTGTGTGTGTGTGTCAGTGGGTCTGTGGAGACGATAACTGACGAACGAATGGACCGATTCCAACCAAATTTGGTACAAAAATCACAATCCGTAAACACTGGAAGCCTATTGTTTTTATACGCAATCGAATGTTCAGAACCCCCCTAAATTTTCGAATGGAAATTTGAAAAAATCGTCAAAAAATCAAAACCACTAATAAAGTTACGCAAATAGACATTTCTTATGTAATTTTTCATTAGAAAACGATTGACATAAATATTAGAACGCTAACATGAACCGTTCTCGAGATATTGCACATTTTTCAAAAAAAATATCAAAAAGTCATATAAAATTGAAAAAAAATCTTGTTGAGAAACATGTTCATATGTAATACCACTTTTCATATGTAATACCATGCGATAAATTGGGTGACATCATTCTCGTAGATCTAGCTTGTTCCATTCATGAAAAAAGATATTTTGAGTAATACTTTTGTATTTGAACGCCAATAATCATTTATCTGCTGTAAGAATAACTTATTTCTTCATCCATAACGCTTGGCGAGATTTTGGCGACAAAATTGGCGGAATGTCGCCAACTTGGCGACTTTTGAAATGTTGCCAAATTAACGAAAATCTCGCCAAATGGATAAAAATGACGCTAAATCAATGAAAATGACCACTAATTGTCGAAAATTCAATATCTTGGAAAGAATATTAGTATCTACTATAAGAAAAACCTATTTTTTTTATTTTTACTGTAACAGTAGTAAATTCATTACATTATATAAGGAAAGTCATGTGTTGCCCACATCAGATTTGTTTGACATATATTGGCATATATATTGGAATCAAGTACAGTCTTCTGGTATGAAGATTAAGGGGATTAATTATATATTCAATTTATTACGTCGTCTGTTGTATTTTACCAAAAACATTTGTGACTCATATTGCAAAACGGGTAATCTTCTACTAATAATCGGACATTATAAGTAGTACGTGTATATCTTCCCATATAATTTTAGTACTTCAATTTTGACATATATTGGAATAAATGTCTGTCTTCAGATTTAAAGATTACGGGTTTATTGGTATTTTCAATTTATACATGTAATCTACTAATACAGGTTATATTTTCTAATATTCGCGTATATAATTAGTACGGGTCCCATACAATTTTAACGCTTTTATTTTGCATATATTGATTCAATTCCATATTTTTTTTATATTTGCTTACATAAGGGGTCCAAGATGTTTTATTCTTCAGATATGTCCATGAAGATAATTTTATATAGCGAGAACAGATATTCTTAAACTTCTTTTTAGGAGCATTATATTAAATATTTTAACAGAATATTTTGATTAAACATGTCATTTAGTATACTATAAGAATTTGGGCATGATTATGAATTTCAAGTTTCTTTATATTATATACTCCGTACGAAGAACGGGTATGCTGCTAGTTAGAAAAATAAATTTGTGAAATATCACAAAAAAGAAAACACTGGATGATAATATATAGGAGACATTTTTGCGAATTCCGCGTAGGCTCAGGATGCAATCACGGATTAAGTACTTTTCACATTAAGACATTTTATTTTTTATTTGAGACAATTAAAATAAATAAGTAAACAAATGCAAGTATGTATTTGATTTTGAAATTTAACACAATTTTTCAAAACGAAGAATAGAACTAACTCACAGACGATTTTTCCTTTCCTTTATCTCTAATTTAGCCGTTTCAAATGATTATAGTAAAATAATTTTAAAAATTTATTAAAATTTATTAATTTAAAAAATTTCATAAAATTCTATGATTTAGTCACTTGTGGGCTAACTCGGAGCTGACTAGATTTTGGTACGGTTCCTGATAAAAGTACTTACCTAATTTTTTAATATGTCCTGCAAACATCGTATGTATCCACTCTAGCTAAATAATTGGTTGTCCAAATTTCACAAAATTTGGTAGATACGTAACTTGCTAGTTACCTTTGTGCTGATTAGATTTTGATACGTTTCTGAAAACAAGAACCAGTTTTTCTTTTAGAAATAACCCGCCAAAATAGCCAAAAACCACAATAAAAGACTGACCGGCATATGCCCAAATATAGTCATTAGCTGCTTAATTTATACATAATTTTCAGCAAGGAAATGATTAAGAACAAGCCCATAACTCTAAGATGAACCGGTCTCGAAATATTTTATTTATCTCCTTTGTGCCACATCGATTTGAAAATACATGGAAAATAATTGAATACACGAATATTAAATGGAAATGGAAATGAAATTAAAATTACGAATTCAGTGTAATTTTATATAATGGCCCATGTTATTTAGTGCTATGATACTCAATATAATGATTTGTGAATGAGAAAAAAAAGAAAATAATTTAGGTACGTAGAAAAATTCATGTGCTGCTCACATCATTTATTAAAAATAATCTTCTAACTTCAACAAATAGTTCACGAAACCTTAAATATTAGACGATGTGCCATTTCCATTTTCAGATCTTTTATCTATCCTTTAGTGTACTTTAGTGTACCTTGCTTTAGAAAAAAAAAAGTTTAAACGTGTAATGTGCATAAAAGTTAAGTTTACTTGAGAATTAATTTTACTTGGGAATATGAACATTTCTTTTGAATATGTAACGAACTGTAAGTTAAATTCTCTTTGAAGAAAATACCTTTACTTTTTAAAGATGTTATTTTATGTGAACAAGTTTAATGTACTTTTCTCTGAAATCTAGCACATGCTGTGATATTGCCAACGGCCCTACAGTGCTGAAAACACCTGTTCCCGTTAGATCACCAAAGTCAAGCAGCATCGGGCGTGGTTAGTACTTGGGTGGGTGACCACCTGGGAACACCGCGTGCTGTTGGCAAATTTCGGGCGCGGTAGCCCGGTGGTTTGCGCGCTGGATTTGCACGCTGTCACAACTGCCGCCGTGTTCATGCGGAGTACGATCACGTTAAACATGTGGGTCCGTAAGTCCATCCGAGAGGTTGGTGGTAGGGGAAGGAGGGTACAGTCCCTGTGGATGCCTTCCCCACTGGGTTCCGGTCTAAATTGGGTGGCATTTCCCGGCCGTCCAAACGGTTACCTTCCATCTTTCTGGTAGGTCGGACGGTCTGGGTCTCAACAACAACATGCTGTTATATTAGAATTTCCTTCTTAAAGTAATGTCAAGTACACCGTATTTATTAGTATTTTAAAAACTGCTTTGACAATTTCTATGTTTAGTTTCTATTATACATAACCGTTCAATAAACGTGCGATTCATCATATTTTGTAAGGATTATTAATACTATTTTTTTCTTTTAGTGGAATAATAAAAAATAGGGTTTGAGTTATATGTATCAGTACAGCCTTATCGTGACAGAAAACACGTATACTAAGATATGTCATTTTGTATTTACAAGATTGGTTGAGCGCTATTTTAATAAGTTATTGCTGTGATATTTTTGAAGCAGTATCTAAAGTAATAAAGCAAATATAATGGTATAGTGTATGTTTAAAAATACGCGATCTTGTTATAGAAAAACGTTGTACGTAAAGTTGTATTACTGCTGAACCAAATATGTCCTCATATTTGAAACATATATCTCACAGTCAATGTGGCACAAAGCCATTAGTGATAAGCTACTTTTTGTTGAATATTATAACAATTGATATGGCAAAACGCTGCATTTGTGAAATTTTCTAAAAATATGTAAAACAATGCAATCTCAAAGCAAAGATTCCACATTTAATTTACAGAAACCTAGACGTTATTTGAGACAATATCTCTTTTATAAGGTATTTTATATATTTTTTCGTACACTTTTACTAGTTTGAAAGAACGTTTTTATTCATATACTTTGCTTCAGAATGTTGGCGCATGATGATATTTTAACTTTCTTCGCGCCTTCTTCTTTCCTTATATACATAATTTATAAGGAAAGTATTGTGACGGGATCGAAAATTCGAATTCGAGTTTTCGACGGGAGAGCACGTTTCAAGCATCCCTGATCACAAATCAAACATTTTTGAGGTGGTGTCTGTGTGTGTGTGTAAAAGTATGTGTGTGTGTGTGTGTCAGTGAGCCTGTGGAGACGATATCTCACGAACGAATAGAGCGATTCGAATGAAATTTGGTACACAAATTACAATCCGTGAATACTGGAAGCCCATTGATTTTAAACGCAATCGAATGTTCAAAACCTCCTAAATTTTTGAGTGAAAATTTGAAAAAATCGTCTCAATCGTCTCAAAATCGTCAAATTTTATCTCAACATAAATTTAAATGTATTTCCATCTGCGCCTATTTATTTTTACGTCTCACAAAAGGTATTCAGAGGATGATCACAAATCTCTGTCTCTCCTTTTCCTGGTAATATCTAGATCTGCGGGATCAAATTTCAGTAATATGACCCTGAGTTTTCAACCCGGGTGTGGTTGCGAAGTAGAGCACCAGTTGTGGAGTATTGTTCGGAGTTTATCTCCATTTTTACTTTCCGTATATACAATGATGTATAAGGAAAATATTGTAACGGGGTCGAAAATTCGAATTCGAGTTTTCGACGGGAGAGTACGTTTTATTTTGCGAGTACGTTTTATTTTTATTAATTTGTTTAAAAAATACTGCTAGAGGATTGAATTCGCTGAAATAGTGACCGCTAGCTGCGAGAACCGCTTCAAGTTTACTTTAAGATTCCCGAACTTTATTAACGTTATTACAGAAAATCATCTCGAAGTTCAATGTTCCTTCACAAATATATTACTTTTGCCGAAACTATATTTGAACAGTGGATTATCAAAATGAGCAATTTGTTTTTATTAAAAATTATAATTTTTGTGAATTATTAAACAAAAGTTCAACTACTTTTTAAAATTGGGTTTATTAGTCAAATTTTGCCCGAAGTATAGCTTATCTTCTAAATATAGTCACAGAAAGTGAAAATTGAGTACATTTGTAACATCCTAAATAATTAAATATATTCCTTATTATAAAATGTGTATAGAATTGCATGTTTATAGCATTGAATGTGTATAGAACTAAATGTGTGTAGAGCAAAATTCTAGGCAATTTGGACTACAAATATAATTTCACCATATTGTAAGGACACGAGTTGTTTTCGAAATTTTTCAAACACATTTTACTTTTCTACAGAGCCTCTACAATAACGGCAATCTTGAAATAACTAATTGATTGCCAAGAAATTTAATGTACATTTAACTGTTAACAAGAAAAAACTTATTGACATTCTATTTATGAGAAAACTTAATTTTTTTACCCCATTTTTCTTACAGTATAGAAATTTGTTTATTTAAATGGAAAATACGTATTGGACGCATCTTATTTTATTGCATTTCATATAAAGTTTATAAAATTGTATAATCCTTTCAATGGTCGTAAAAATATGTTTGCATCTTCCAAGATTTCATTAAATCAAGAAATAAGATTTTAGCTCATGGAGAATAAAGTAATCTTTCTAAAAGCCTTTCAAATTAAAAAAAAAAAACAGAAAATAAAAAGAACTGAAATCTCCTGTAAGTTACAAGAGAAATTTCTTTTCCCAGGGCTTTAACCTTTACTCAGGATTTTTATGTCTCGGAAGTACCTTTTGAAACTTGTAGTCTGTCTCACACAAAATATTTGCTCATCATGTAAGTTTAATTTACAAGTCAAATTATTCATTCATTTCATTTTACTTACATGACGCATTGTTCAAGTCAAAATATATCCCTTGGGAAAAGGGATTATTTTATAAAAATATTTTGAAGTAAACAAATTTTATTATATTAATATTTTAATCTTGAAAACTCTAAACAATTATGTTTTATAAGTTTAATGTGTTATTTTTCAAAATATATTATGCGAACGAAAATTGATATAATGTTTGAGCAGTCACATTCTTGAATTTAATTACTTTTCATTTTCAAATATTATCACATAAATGTGTGCAATATCTCTTTAGAACTAAATTTTGGTAACAAATTATACGCACAGTATAATTTCGCTTCCGATTACGGATACAAAAATTGCCATACATAAAAAAATATTTAAAACTGTACCATTATTATAACAGACCAGTCATCCCAGCAAAGCAAAAGATATTTCTGTCGCATGTTGCAAAAAATATATGCACCCAGAACAATTGAGGCACGACCATGTAACTGAGCATGTAAATGTATTTTTAAGAGTTATGCAAATTATCAAACTACCAGCGGCAATGATGTAATAGGGCTCATGCAACGCGCAAGAGAACGATGCATTGCACAGCATTTAAAACGAGACACTAGTTCTCTCACTCACGGGCGATTGGAACTGAATGTTTTGCTTTAAAGAAGCAAGTTGTGTACAAAGATGCCTTTAAGATATCCTCAACGGTGCTACGAACATTTTTTGAATTCAGAAGAGGTCGCATCATAGGCCTTGAAGAAGCTGTTTGATCCAACAGACATATTAGTCGCTATGTTGGTCGAAGAGATATGATAGTTGCTCAGTGTTGGCAACAGTGGATCAGAGAATGCACATGTAACTGTCGCAGAGGACGCCCCAGAAAGACAACTGCTCAAAGAGTATTATGGAGTCAGGATTGTACCCATGTAGCTTCTGAGACCATAAATGTTAAAATTGCTGAAGCAAGAACTGCAAATCATTCTAACCATACGATTTACTGAAACCAATGATATTGTGAGGCCAGAATATGTCCTCACATGAGGCATTTTTATTGCAGTATTTATGGTGCATAGAACGGCTAACAAAGCTCGAGTCTGGCTGGCGCCGGTGCTTACAACAACTTGAACTTTTAGGTCAAATACAATAAATTTGAGTGTCCCAGGCCAAAGGGGACTGAAAGGGGCCTTGATAAATGTCAAGTGATGCCATTGGGTTCAGAAGAACCAATGAGCAGCAAGGAGAAGAAGGGCGGAGCTACCCCCCCCCCCCGCCGAAGGAAGAACCCAAAGTCACTCGGATCCAGAATGTGGTTGCAGTGACTTCGATACAAAATGTTGCAGAACGGACTCTGATACGAAATGTTGCAGAAGGAACTGAGATACGAAATGTTGCAGAAGCAAGTTTGATACGAAATGTTGCTGCGGGGGTCTGATACAAAATGTGGTAGCAGTTCGATATATACAAGGAGTGATGTTATAGACGAACGAGAGTGCAGTTGGAGATGCGAGCCACACACCCCAGAGTTGTGGCAAGACTGATGACAAACCCAAGATTTAACTTGAAGGTATGTCCTCATGTGCTTAGGTCCTAGACCCTTTAGAAATCTAACTAGTACTGGTCACATATCCCCCATAACTCGAGTAATTAAATGATAGTTGATAATTATGATAAATTGTGCTTTTGATAAATTGATGTTGTTAATAAATGATATTGTTTAAGTTTTAAATAGGCTAGTCTTTTTTAATGATTAATGAATTCTTTTCAGGACTTACACAAAAGGTAAAAATAATTGGAGGGTTATTGCGGCACAACAACGAGCGATGTACGATTTAAATGTTAATTCCACTAATGTGTTTTAACGGCCATGTCAACGCACTTTTAATTATAAAAAATAATGTTTATAATTATTTTCCACGTCCCACAGATATATTACATAAAATATGAGTCAGAGTTTCGACAACAGTAATAGTAATTCCAAGAAGATACTTATGGGGCATAAATCGAATGCAGCCAGTTTATATTAACAAAGAATAAACTCAGAATGGCTGCACTCAAGCTTGACTATATGTACGTCACAGTCGATTGACTGGCTAAAAAACTTTATTTGGACCAGTCAAAGCAAAAAAGAAGACTAGCCCAAATCAATGTTTGAATAACTTCACAAAAATATAAGGATTTGAGACACAGAAGTAAACAGAGAGAAAAAAGAATATGTGAGTAGTTTGATGAAGTTTCTGGGTATCATGAATAGGACTTTTGCTGGAAGTAAAGTTCTGATGCAAATGTCCCATTAACCACGAAGCTATCAAGATATGTTATGAGCTCGTTGAAACTGTAGGTCGAATCACGTAATTAATAGTTTGGACAAGCTGCTTTGATATTTTGCAATAAATTAAACGCAGATTGTATTCAATAACTTATCTACATAACAGCTGTGGAGAGCAGGAAACATTTAGGTAGCGTGAATATACAAAGCTTTATGATATCTAACAGGCCAGATAATAACCTGGACTGGTAGGCACCAGTTTACAGCAGTTCTAGCACGGGAAGTCATGAAAATCCTAAATAAGGGCGTTTCAATTACAAAAAGTTACTGGAGGCTAAAGATGAAGTCAGCAGATTGGTTAAAGATTTAACCAATGAGAAAATGTTCATGCATCGCTCTGAGGTCAGCCAATGAGATACGGTGGGCGTATCTGTATCTCAGGCAAATAGATGTGGCAATAGGCAGAAGGTTAAACAGACAAGATTCGAATATTAAAGGGATGCAGATGTACACAGTGACGATTCAGTGAGCATCCCTACACGGATGAGAATGTTGAGAAATGAAGATATAAGTCCTCAAAATAGGCATTCAGTCATGAGTCTCTGCATCAGTGATGTGCTTCACAGAAGTAAGGCAATGATCGCCGAAGAGACGTTCCTGGACAAATAGAGTCCAGCATATACTGGTAGAGAGTGTGTTTGAGTGCACCGCCAAAGGCAACAATAAAAATCAAACATTGCATTTCAGAGTCAATAACAGAGGTATGTACAAATCTGCTGTTACAAAAGGTCATAATGAATGTAGGAAATTAATATGACTGTTCTTACACACCTAGTCTACTCCTTAAATATATGTGTATAATTATTGTAATTTAATCATAATTATAATGTGTTTAATAACTAATGTTAATTACTTTCCTTATATATAGTATAATGTATAAAGGAAATATTGTGACGGGGTTGAAAATTCAAATTCGAGCTTTCGACAAGAGAGCTCGTTTCAAGCATCCCTGATCACGAATCTAGAATTTTTGAGGTGATGTCTGTGTGTGTGTGTCAATGAGTCTGTGGAGACGATATCTCACGAACGAGTGGAGCGATTCGAATGAAATTCGACACACAGATTACTATCCATGAATACTGCAAGTCTATTGTTTTAAACACAATCGAATGTACAGAACTCTCCTACATTTTCGTGTGAAATCAAAAAATGAAAACCTTTAATATAGTTACTTAACATTTCTTATGTAATTTTTCCTCAGAAAATGATTAGCATAAACTTTAGAACGCTAGCATGAACCGTTCTTGAGATATTGCACAATTTCAAATACATTTACAAAATATCCCATAAATTGAAAAAAAATTGACTTTTGAGAAACACGTTCACTTTTCATATGTAATATCATGCGATAAATTGAATGACGTCATTCTCGTGGATCTAGCTCGTCCCATTCATGAGAAAAGATTCTTTGAGTAATACATTTGTATTTGAACGCCAATAGTCATTAATCTGCTATAACTTATTTCTCAGTCCATAACGCTTGGCGAGATTTCGGCCACGAATTTTGTAGAATGTCGCCAACTTGGCGACTTTTTAAAAGTTGCCAAATTAACGAAAATCTCGCCAAATGGATTAAAATGAAGCTAAATCAATGAAAATGACGACTTATTGACGAAAATTCAATATCCTGCAAAGAATATAAGTATCTAATAAAAGAATAACCTATTTTTTATTGTAAAATTTCAAATTCATTGTATTACAAAATTGATTTACAATAAATTCATTGTATTACAAAAGGAACGTCATATGCTGCCCACATCAGATTTTTTCAAAGTTAAAATGGTTGAAGTTAAATGCGTAGTATAAATAACTTTATTCCTGGACCTCGTACAAAGAATTTATGATGGGTTGTCATGCGGCACGATGTTATATGATTTAAGGACATTTTAAGTTTGACAACTAAGACAACCCAAATTCACTAATTAATATTTACGAAGAAGCTAGCTGGATGTTAACTCTTTTTGTGTGCCACAACATCATTTGGCATAAATGCTATGAATGAAAGAATAGTGTTATTTTATACTAATGTTTATTACTTTGGATCATAATATCAATAAATAAATCAGTTATTGTAAAAAATGTATCAGTAGCTTTAAAATTCTTAATATTTCAGTTACATAACTATTTCGCTGTTGAAGCAATGACATGTTTTTAAGAAGGCACAATGCAACATATTGCAAAGGATTGGATTAATTATAATAAAGGATATCCTATACGCTTTAACATTACATATTATAATTATCCAGCATACCACAATATTGTAATTTTCATCATGACGTATTCTTTGCATTTTGAGGATATCGGTTAAAGGGAATTTTCACCATGATAACCTATTTGCGTTTTGAGAATATGTGTTCTAGGGAATGCCCTCAATTATATTTTGCATTTTTCTCCAAACCGAAAAAATGATATAAATTAATAGTGTAAATGTGTGTTACAAATCTTCTTTAGATATGATTTTTATACGAAAACGAATTGCATAAAACAATATATAAGCTAATTTTAAGTACACTATTAAGATATTGTAAGTTTTTTAGAATAAAAAATATGAATAATTGATTGTATTCATTGATATAAAATATGTGAAATCTTTGTAGGAAATTCGAACAAATAGGCACCATTTTCTTGGGACTGTCACTATTTGTTTTCAATATATTAGAGAATTTCATTTTCCATAAGGAATCTCTCTCAATTAACTCAAATTAATTTCGAAATCTCTCAAATAAATTACTCGATAGCCTTAAATTTGATAAGTTCATTGTAATTGGTATTATCAAAAACTGTACTGATTTTGAGCAAATTCGCTTCCTAAGAAAACTTAAAATGTTATTCTTGTTTCTTCACAACATCGATATTTGTTAAAGTCATATGTTAGACATATCAAACTTTTATAATCTTTCGTATAAAGTATATAAACTATATAAGTATTTTAATAGGAGTAACAAATTCCTTTTACATCTGTGTTTACATCAAGTAAAGAAGTTTTATCTCATGGCGAATAAAGTAATTAATCCTTTTAAAAGCTTCCAAAATCAAAAAAAAATATTACAGACTTCTATAAGTTACACATAACACAATCTTTCTCCATCTATAGCCTCCCCTTCATCTCTTCGTCTCAGAAGACTCTTTTAAAACTGTAGTTTGTCATGGAATGTTTAGACATCATACAATCTTAAATCACAGGTAAATAGAAACATTTCAATTTGAATGCAAAATGAATTGCTAAAGCAGGGTGATATTCTCGAGAGGGGAGACTTATATTTTCGTTAAAAATGAAGTTTTTCGGAAACTAGAGACAACTTTTAATGCTTTTATCTTCTAATTCTTAATATTCGAAATCATGTTGTTTCAGAGGCTTATTTCCAAGCCCAAAATGTTGTTTTTAAAGATTTATTTTTTAACTAAACCTGGAGATCATATTTAAATGCTAATTTTTTGAATGGAGAAACTGTATAGTCAACGGCATGTGAAATGCTGATTCGAAGAAATATACTCGTATGTCCAGAAGATTTTGAAGCACATTTTTCATACAGTATAACTTATCTCCTAGTTACGTTGTAGTTACAAAAAATGTCAAAAAACAAACATATTTCAAATATTTTCATCGAAAACGTAATGAACTGCAAAATATATTCTTCAAAATAAAGCTCCGTTAATGCAATAATTGTTAAAGTCTTCATATAATTTGAAATCAAATAATTTGAAATAGGTTTTAACGTATGTGGAAGGGGAAAATAGCCTACTGTTCAAGATAATGTACAATGCTGTAATCACCTGATAGATCTGCTCTGAAATGAGAGGTTTATGTCAGCAATGAGTTGTACAAATGATCAAGATTGGCGTTGCTTCATTTGAGTACTTAATGAAAGATATCTATTTATGAAGTACTGCATTTGAAGATACCATTTAAGCAAATCGTCATATGTAGGTAAACTTCTTCCATCAAAGTCTTTTAGATTCCTAAATAATCCGCCATATTTGTGTAGTTCGTTCATTTTGTATATATGCCATTTTAAATCAAAGAAACTGCTGGTTTATGAGGCAGTAATAGTGATAGGGTATAAATAGCACTGAGAAATCCAATAGATGAACATTAAACCATACAGACATGAACAGTGAACAACTGGGAATAAGTTGCACTACAGCTGGCACTAAACAGCATTGTTATAATCAACTGTACTGCACTCAAACCAGCTCATTAAACACTGACTTGAAAATACATAGGGCTCCCTACAGATTATATACATAAATAGAGCCCTCATGGTCAGTGTAGATCTATACTGTAGAAATTTTGAATTTAGTGAGAGTCGTGTGATAAATGGGTGAGAAAGATGACAATTCTATTCTATGTAATAAGGCATGGAAAAGTCGTTACAGAACAATGTATTTTTTATTATGAAAAAAAGTATTTGATCAGGCAGTAGAATAAGCATCTGTAGTGCTCGGTGAATTTATATAGCATTAAGTAGTCTATTAAAAATAATAAAAAAAAGTAAATATGTTTGCACTTTTGGCAATTTTCAACTTTTATGTGATAAAAAAAAATAACTAATTAAAATTCATTAAAATAAGATTGCATGTTATATCTATATATAACTTTTCCCTTACTTCGCGTTAAATTCATCAAAAATAAATAATCCGAATTTTTTTTGAAAAATTACGGGATTTTTAAAATTTTGTTCAATTTTCAACGCTCTTTCGACACCTGATAAATGTTAATCAAAATCGTTCAAATTTTGCATAAAAACATGTAATACTAGGAGGATATTTTTGCCCTCTATTACGAAAAATTTGCGAAAAATAGGGTTTTTTCGTTTCACCCTTGTGTACAGTCATGGACTTTTCATTATTGGAACTGTGAGGCCAGAATATGTCCTTACATGAGGCATTTTATTGCAATATTTATGGTGCATAGAACGACTAAGAAAGCTCGAGTCTGGCTGGCGCCGGTGTTTACAACAACGTGAACTTTTAGGTCAAATACAATAAATTTGGGTGTCCCAAGCCAAAGGGGCTGAGAGGGGCCTTGATAAATGTCAAGTGATACCATTGGGTTCAGAAGAACCAATGCGCACCAAGGAGAAGAAGGGCGGAGCTACTTCCCCCCCCCCCCCCCGCCGAAGGAACCACAAGTTACTCGGATCCAGAATATGGTTGCAGTGACTCTGATACAAAATGTGGTAGAAGGAACTTGGATACAAAATGTTGCAGAAGTAACTCGGATACAAAATGTGGTAGAAGTAACTTTGATACGAAATGTTGCAGAAGTAACTTGGATACGAAATGTTGCAGAAGTAAGTCTGACACGAAATGTGTTGTTGAAAGAAGTTTCATTCGAGGTGTTGTGCAGCAGGTTTTGCAGTTGACTATAAGTACGAGACGCAAGCCACACACGAAAGAGTTGTGGCCGTACGGTCAGCAATAAGACGGATGCAAGCCTCAGCGTGATGAGCCGAAGATTAAATTGTAAGGTATGTGCTCATTTCCCCAGGTCATAGAAATTATCGAAATCTAATATTGCTGGTCGCATCTCCCCTAGCTAATATATTAAATAAAAATTGATAATAATTGAAAGTTGATATTGTTGAAAATTAGTGCTTTTGATAAATTGATGTTGTTAATAAATGATATTGTTTAAGTTTTAAATAGTCTAATCTTTTTAATATTAATTAATGATTCTTTTCAGGACTTACACAAAAGGTAAAAATAATTGGAGGGTTATTGCGGCTGAACAACGAGCGATGTACTATTTAAATGTTAATTCCACTAATGTGTTTTAACGACCATGTCAACGCACTTTTAATTATAAAAAATAATGTTTATATAACTTTTCCACGTCCCACAGGAACGAAAAAGGATTTTCCCAGAAACCTTATATATAAGGTGTCAAGGTAAGTCAAGGCAAGGCATCAGGCAAATAACTCAAATGTATTGTACATTTTTATGCAGGTATGTAGGAAATCCCAATGGCTCTACACGTTGATATAACTTTCAAGCGGCTGACCCCTTCTTAAAGGGGTTGCAAAGGTGGTGTCATTCCCTATTAGAGATCGCAAAAGGAATCCGTCACAAAATGTAGAGTTCTGTGTCATAAGGTAAAATTGTCCTTATCAAAATTACCACTATAGGACTTACCTATGATGCCGTCGCTAGGGGTGGAGCATGTAAGCTCCAGGTTCTCAAGCTGGAGAGACGAACACACAAAATATAAATAAATACACTTGACTTAATTGATCAATTTATTTTAATATTTTAAGTTATAGATATCCATTGTATCTTGATTAATGATACTATTATTAAATCTATTATTATAAGACACAATTAATGATACTATTATTAAATCTATTATTATAAGACATATAACACTGACAATATTTCATTAATACCTATTTACACACATAATAAAATTGACATATATTTTTAAAACAGTTTCCTTTAAACAATCGATACTCAAAATAGTTCTTTTAGTTCAATATCTAAGAACTCGTTAATATAATCTACTCTTACGAACTGATTGTTCATTATTTGAATAATCGATAAAAATGTGTGCCTTCCGTGCTAATTAGTGACAAATTGAAATTTGATTTACCTCTACTATTTTGTGTTAAGTACTTATTCGTGCAATCTCAATGATGTACGAAACTGTTGCACGTCTCATAACTGCAACAAGCTTCCATTTTATCACTCACGTTCGATATACCTTTTTCACAAAACCAAGAAACATGATGTTAGCTCGTTCAAAAATTTGAAGTAGACTGAACTTTTTGGAATACGGCTTTGGGGCGCTTTTTTCTTTCCCCCATTGTTTCCTACCACATCTACCATTCGTTGTTGATGCAGCAGGGGATGACCTCTGTTTATGTATGCATGTGTTGTCATTGGTTCCCTCTGCAGCATTTAGATAGTTCATTATTTTGGTTGGCATCCGTAATTGAAATTACAAAATGTCGTGCACGCCGTACGACATTCTGCAGTATTAGTACAAAGCATTTTCGTAGCTCCATAAATGATGAAAAATAACTCATTAAGTAATGATTTTAAAAGAGGCATTTCTATTAATCTGCTTGCAACAGTGTAGACGTAAAGACATTGAAAAACATACGAAAAACATTTATAAACGTCTGTAAGCATGCAGTGTTGCTGAAGGTGAATATTTTATATGTTATGCACAATAAAATCAATTTTATTCTGTTTCAATGTCTAAATATTGGGGTGAATTATATTGTATACACTTCTTTTCAAAGTTATTTTCCCTCATTCCACATGTTGTGGGGGGAACTGTTAAAACTGTTTTGGGCTATTTTTTTCATGTTTTACAACTTTGTAATTGACGTTTTCCCCAATATCTCGTTATCCCGGTAAAGAAGAACGTCAGCACCACAAAAGTTTTCTCATCTAGAAGCGCCACTGGGATTTACTTTAACACCAGCTTAAAATATCTGATGTGAGCAGCATATGACTTTCCCAGTATAATGCAATGAATTTACTTCTTTCACAGTGAAAAAAAGGTATATAAGATCCATAGTGCTATGTGTAGACACTGCATTGTAAATTAGCGCTTTTACGGATGTCAACATGTAAGACTATATTGAAGTACCTAAGTATCTTATATTTCGCGCAAAACTTAAATTGACAATTATAAATATTGATAACATACGACATCAATATAATACAAATATTAAAATAATTTAATAATTAATTCATCAATTTGTCATAATATTTTTAAATTTAGAGTCAGTTTTGCAATTTTGACAATATTTTCGTTAATCTGGGGCTAATTATCGACATGTTGGTGATATTAGTCATTAAGCTATGTTAGTCACCAAATTAGTGTCAAGTTTTTCAATAATATAGCTAAGAGTTACAAAAGAGAAAAGCATTTCTTATAAGCAAATGACCACTCGTTTGATAGATATCGCATCCACAGACGCATGGACACACACACGCATTTACGCACACACATACATACAGACATGCATACACACACACACACACACACACACACACACACACATACACACACACACAGGCATAGCCATGAAATTCGATTCAAGTTCAGATATGCTTGAAACGTATTCTTCCTTCGAAAACTAGGACTCGAATTTTCTGTTCAGTCATAATACTTATGCATTATACTACGTACCTGTATATAGGGAAAGTAAAAATGTGCGATAACTCTAATATTTCTTGAGTTATCTGCTTGAACCATGACATCCCTTGACACCTTGTATGGATAATAATTATAAACCCTTTATTATGGCCTATGGAATAAATATGGTTAACGTTTTGTCCATGAATTGAGAGATATAAATTAAAAAATATTCCTTAATAACAAAAGTCAAATCTTGTGTAAGCTAACTAATAAGTATTCCCAAATCGTTAAGAATTCAAGAACAACAACAGTTTTCAGACTTATGTTACTTGCCTAGAGCAAACAATGGATGAATAAAAGAACATCCTAACATCAAATATTCAAACGTATTTTTTTTTAGCTCTTTACCTTTGCGATTTTTAAAGTGATACATTCAATATTTCCATTGCTGAAATGTGGAAAGCAATTTTTAAATTAAAGCTAGCAAAATGTAAAGTGCAACGGCCAAAATCTACTTTTTAAATAATAAAATAAGAGATTGCTTTCTGTGTGCCACTGTGTGTATGACGTCTGAAGCAGAAAATCTAAGTGTTGGACAGGGACGAAATTTTGAAACAAAAGTTTTTCAGCTTCTCGGACGATGTAGACACCAAGCTTTAGCTACAAAATGTGCTACTATTGTACAGATCTCTTACTCTAACTTGCCCTTTAATTCAATAAAATTTTTGATTCGAGGACGTTTAAAAACCAGACTTGGGTAATACATTTTATATCATTTTTCTAATCCCAAATGAAGTCAAGTTTGCAATATCGATTTGGATAAGAAACAGTGGCGATTTTTTCACCCGTCATGGAACATGAATATCTTGCTCAACATCATCTAATTTGCATTATTTCTGACCCCACTTTATGCTTTGCTAACTCCATGAGAATGAATATACCTAAAAAAAACAGTGGCAATTATTCGACTCGCTATAGGATGAGGCTGTCTTGCCCGATATCGTCATCAAATTGGCATTATTTCTGGTCACCATTTCATACTCTACGACCTCCATAAGAATAGAATGACCTACAAAGGAAACAGTGGCGATTTTTCGACTAGCCACGGGATACGACAGTCTTTCTCGACATTTTCAT
Source organism: Amaurobius ferox (assembly GCA_951213105.1). Lineage (NCBI taxonomy): Eukaryota > Metazoa > Arthropoda > Arachnida > Araneae > Amaurobiidae > Amaurobius > Amaurobius ferox. The sequence goes on from OX578146.1 coordinate 43,122,494, forward strand.
CAAACTGACATTCTTCCTGAACCCCCCACATCATTATCTGTAACTTCCATAAGGATATGTACAGGATGATTCAAATTAAAGTATACCTATTTGTGACGCTCTGCAGAGGCAACTCGCGGACACAGCGCAACATTTTCACCTGTCGGCGATTTTCAGAGCTACACATTTTATTGCAGCCATAATTTTCCCATGGTGTGAAATGTATACCCTGCAAATTTGGAGATGTTAAGTCCACGGGTTGCCGCTCCATAGCGTTCCAAACAGGGATAATATAATTAGAATTACCCTATTCTTGAACTATTTTTCTCGCTGCCCCCACTTTATTTGCTCCGAGTGTCTATGAACATTGCTGGCAGGCGATGGCCAGTATGGTTTTATAGACTTTTACTCAGTCTTATATTCTAGTTTTTTGTTTTTTATTGTCTGTTATTTGTTTGTGTTTTTGTGCTTTTGCAACCCGCTACTGGAAAGAAGAAAAATACTCTTCTATTTACTGTCAAATGATAATAGTCTTACATGTATTTCAAAATCTTAATTGTGATTTGCTGAAGAAGCAATCCCTCGTGATAGTTATTTCCCGTGGTTATGTATGATACCCTAATGGTATTCCAATCTAAATGCATACCTTTACAATATTATGCTGTAGTAATAAATGACTCGCACATCTCAGACATAGATACATACAGACACGTGGGCATAAATATTATATACACACCTACATGTTCCTTACTAAAAGACCATTTTGTCGAAAGTGTCTCAAACGTGATCAGGAGATCTACAAACGTGGTTTTCTTTCACAATTTCAAACTTTTCTTAAAAAAAAAACACTTATCAACCTGAAACAATATCAGGTAATAGAAAACAATCAAATGTGCATTTTTATTTTATTAAATTTATAGGCATATAATTTATTTTAATTTATCCTCACATTAAACAAATTTTTCCAAAATAAGAGTATCTCTGCCAAAAGTAGCAGATACATTCAAAATATTCACATTCCTATTAACTTTTACATGTTCACTTTTCCAAATAACTTCATTCACAAAAAGAGCCATAAGTGATTGAATCAAGAAGGATATTTCCTTTAAGTAGCAAAACGAGAAAAGTTCTATCGAACATAAGAATGCTTCTCAAGAAAAAAGTTTCGCACAGAAGGAGAAAAAACCCTTTTAAGGAGACAAAGGAATTGATGGTAAAATCAATTCCCCTTGCTAAAGATTATTTTTGACCATAAGACTAGGATTTTGGCTCTGAAATATTGCTATTTTTTATATTACTTGACATACAAAATATAAGCAGTGCAAGACTCAGCTCAGCTTTCTCATATAATAATTTCTGTTAGTCAAAGTTCATTAAGTTTATTCGAATTTTTTTTTACTCATATGTTTCATTTACAGGATCTTAATGCGCTTTATATTATTTGTTAAATGTTTATAGCTAGATAGCACTTTTAGTTTTAGCTCCGATTTCATCGGCATATTCCGACCATAGACTTCACATCAAAATATCAAATTATTTTACTAATTTGCTTTCCGTTACATACAGTGTTGTGGCAATTAATTGAGAAATGCAGTTTTTTTTATAAAATTCAGTTTTATTCAAGTTTTCTATGGATACATTTAAAACTAATAAGTGATATGACCTCCCCAAGACTTTATAACATCATAGACACGTTTCGGCATGGAATGTACTAGACTAGCACAAGTAGTTTTAATTTCAACGTCTCTGAACCATATGCCAATAACGGCCGAAATAAGCTTGTCCATCGTCGTACAGTCAAATTTGTGAAGCCGTTTTTTGACAATAGCCCACAAATTTTCTATGGGATTCAAGTCTGGTGAATTCCCGGGCCAATCCAGTACGGTAATATTTTTTTTTGAGCAGACATTTTTGATTCGCTTCGAAGTGTGACATGGCGGGCTGTCTTGTTGGAAAACGCAATCTCCGTTCGACCACAGTTTAGTCATGGTTGGAAGCACTTTTCGGGTCAATATGACTTCGTAACTGGCACTGTTCATCATTCCCTCTACGGGAACAAGAGATTCTGTCCCCAAAATGCTGAAACAACCCCAAAACATCTTTTTGGGCGGATGCTTGGGTGCTTGATTGATGTGGTGCTGATTGAGAGGTTCTCCTTGGCTCCTTCTCACGAACATAGATCTAAATCCCTGAGCCACAAAATGTGTTTGTCAGAAAAGAGAACTTTGTCCCAGTCCTTCTCAGTCCATGTTTTGCATTTTCGTGCCCATTCCAACCTTTTTTTCTTCATGCGAAGCATCAGAAGCTGCTTCTTGTACGGTCGGCGTGCTCTCCGTCCGCGTTCTAACAGCCTGTATCGCACTGTTGAAGGTGCAATATCAACACCAGCTGCCACCATGGACTTAGACAGGTCAAAACTGGTTAATCGAGGATTTTTAACACTAATTCGATGTAAAGTTTTGTCGTCACGAGTCGAAGTTGATCTTTTTCGGCCGCATCTTCCAGAGCGGTTGGTTCCAGCATTTCCTGTTTCCTGAAACCCCTTCCAGATTCTCCCGACACTTGCTGTACTCACTCCACATATTTTACCTATTTCCTCGAACGTCTTAGAAGTGTGTTCTCTAAGCGCAATCACTTTAGCACGTGTTTCCGCGCTGATATCCATGACGCTAATGAGCCCAGCAACAACTGAGAAACTACCACTGCGGAACACCTGCCACCTGGCGGAGGAATTTGAACACCTTTTACTTACCAGGTGCATACGAACACCTGCTACTTTGATAATAACTACAATTTGAACTCTGAGCTAATTTGGAGTGCTTCTTCCTAAGCTTACGTGTGATAAAACGAAAAAAATGACATTTCTCAATTAATTGCCACAATACTGTACCTTAAACTTATACAATATATCTAATGATATTTCTTATCCAAGCTAATCTATACACTTGCCTTTAGTCACATCAATACGTACATGTATACGAATATTTCCGTCTTTTCTGTTCAATCTTTATCAATATTTAATCATCTTTAGAATCTCCAAGTTCATTTAACCTCCTAATTTATTACTGCAAAACAAAGTATTTCGTGCTTGTTTACAAATATTTAAACCAGGAGTAAGTAAACAGATTGATCTGCAATACTAGTTACACTTTAAATTTTACAGTACTGCCACCCATTAGAAAACCCAAGTAAAAATTATAAAATATCGAAATTTTTATCACTATAATTTAAAAGCTAAGAGCTTGAACAAAAAACCAATTATATACACTTGTAAGGCTTTTAAAGAGATGCAAATTCTTACTTATTGTTCATAGTCAGCTGTTTCAGTTTTTTGAGATACAAGCAGGACGAACTTGTAAAACAGAAAAGTTTCAAACTTCTCGAAATTAACAAGATTATTATTTAAAAACTAGGAGAGGTTTTTAAGTATACATATATATATATATATATATACAGGGTGAGTCAGAACTCTTGGGCCAAACTTTAAGGGGTGATAAATCACATCTAAACAAGCAATTTTTGTCATACAAAGCAAGGTCGTAACGCAAGAGGTGAACCGCTAGACGTCGCTGACATCCAACACAGTGACGACTGCGTCAGAACTAGCCAGTGTTGAACGATAGCCTGACCTCTCCTGTCTCGACTTTTTCTTATGGGGCCATATGTAAAGTCTCATCTACGATAGCCCCATCGACTCCGACGAGGACCTTGTTGCTGGGATTGCTGTTGATGCCGGCGTTGGCCAAAATATGGAAGGTGTTTTTGTTAAAGTGCGCTGCTCGTTACGTCGCAGGTCTGCATTACTGCTGGTGGTCGCACTTTTGAGCAGTTTCCGTAACTTTGTCCATGCATTCTGCAATTTCTGCCAGTAAAACGTACTTCGTGCCTACTCTGTCATTTTTGTGTTTCCTCTTTTCACGAGAGGGTCATGATTTCCTCATTTCATTAACTACCACCTAGAAATTCACCTCTTGCGTTACGACCCTGTTTTGTATGACAAAAATTGCCTTTTTAGATGTGATTTATCACCCCTTAATGTTTGGTCCTTGCCTAATCTGAAAGAGGTATTTGTTTGGGTTAATTCGAATGAAATACTCAGACGTGAAAATGAATTTAATTCAAGTTAATCTTCGAATTTGGGCCGGTACTGTTCTTTTCTATTATCGGCATTATGGCCATGGTTTTCCTTCTATGTGGATGTTAATATTTCACGATTACTTTAATTGATTATTTTTATTATTACATTTTTCAAATATATATATATATACATACAGAGAGAGAGAGACTATATTTCCTAATACATATTCTTATAGTTTACTATTTAAGTCCATATTTTAATAGTTTGGAGGCTATTTTGAATAACAGTAAGAAAACTGAAAAAAAAATCTCGCTCGGACAGTGTTTTTAAAAACATAAAGTTCAAACTACAAAATTGAAGTTATTTTTATATATTAATAAGTTTACTCATATTTTCTGACAAAACAAGAAAGTTTTTTTTTTCCTTAGTATCCTTTAGGGTCAGAAATATAAGTGTCCAAAGTATTTATTTACATTATTCGTAATGCCACGATTTCCGCCACAGGTATGTTAAGCTTTGTTATTCACACCAATAACTATGGAAATTAAGAAGCTTCAGAAAAAACTCAAAGATCATGGAGTAGCTGTGTGTGCACTCGAGCAGGGAGTTTTAACATTTGTTATAAGAGTGAGTATCGTTAATGTTTTTTTTAAATTTTGTTTTTGATTGTTCGACGTGATTCATGGTGTACTTGCAATCAGATGTTTCCATCCTAAATTTCAAACAGCGTAGAATATTCCTTCTTGTCTATAATATAGGTACATATTTTGAACAAAAGACTGGATATTTATGACGTTCCACAAACCATCTGCGTTTTCTTCTCACTAACAAACCAATTCGGGGTTTTATTAATAATAATTTTTCTAATTCAGAGATTTACGCCAGTTAACTGCATGAGTTACGTATTTTATTAATAGTTTTGGAAGTTTCACATTTCTTATATCGGTTAATTAATCGAAATTAAAACGGTAAAAGTAAAATTAAAAGTTAAATTTCCAGTAGTACGGAGTAATCCTTCTAGTCTATAATATAGATACATATTTCGAGTTAAACATTGACTGTTTATTACACTGCAAAATACCAGCTGAGTATTATGTTCACTAACTAACCAATCGTGATTTCTTTAACAATAAATATTCAAATTCAGACATTTACGCCATCGATAGTTGACAGTTTTACATTTCTCGTATCTGTAATAAAAAGTTTCGAAACGAAATTAAATTATACTTTTCATTCTAGAAATTTATAATATTCTTAAATTATTTTTTCTGCAATTAATTGCAGAATAATTTTTTTTGGCAATTGTAAGAAATAAAATAAAATAATTTGTGAATATTACATATTACCTTTATTTATTAAATTAAAACATCGATTACACGAAGAACATTACGTTATATTGAAATACATTTATAATCCGTGGAACGCTGCTTCAAAATGTTTAGAAACAGCTGGCAATACATTTAAGTGTTTATTGCAGTGAACGGTATTTTTATTGTAAGAAAAATGCATTTATAATATGCAGGAAAACATTTTCCGAGAATCTAAAATCTAGAGATATAAATTAGTCATACGTACGCCTCCATAAAAAATACTCATTTTTTTTTTTTATAAATTAATTAAAAAGCTTTCACAAATCCTCTGGTATTTGAGAACAATCGTTTTGTTTTTAATCTTATGCATGTTATTTACCTTGAACAAATAATGTGAGATAAGAATGTGAGATCACCATAATATCAATAATTCAAATGCATTTTCTTATTATTTTCTCTCGACTTTTACAATGAGCGAAAAGACTTCATGTTACAACTCTAATGTTAAAATGTAAAAAATGAAAATGTAGAACTTAAGCTAGCATAAAATAAAAAACAAAGTAAATAAGCAAAAAGTTATTGTCTTAATAGAAACGAAGGTTTTGAATGAAAGAATGATATATTTGTTCACTAAAATATGCCGCCTGCATTGCACATCAAATGAATTTGAAGATTTTTTGGATAGATAATTCTTTAAATTTTAATTACCTGCAAACATTCTGATGCAAATAAAACCTTTGCATGAATAAATATTTCTTAAAATTTTGAAAACATTTGGGAATGAGCAAAATTTGAATATTGCAGAATTCTCCGGTCCTTTCTGATAGCGTTTGCGTAACTGTTGATTTAAAGGAAAAATTAAAGAACCAGACCTTTCCGTTCATTTATGAAATATATCATTTGTTTTTATTTTAATTTTTACCGAAAATATTGACATTCATTTTTTGAAAGAAAAATAAGTGCACTAAAAGTAAATAAAACATTAAAACAATAAAATAAATAATAAATATATAATAATTCAGTCACATATATTTAAAATTTCCTAGACAATTGATATCAATTACATTGGTGATCCTACACTAATAATTCCCAACAGGTGTGCCTCGACACATTAGCAAGCAATGGAATTTAAAAACTTACCGATAAGTCTGAAATGCTACTATTTTGGCAATTCACTTTTAATTCTGATTTCAAAAACTTGTGTAAATGATTATTTTATTGAATTTTAAAATTTCCTGAGATATTATGAAATAGTAAAGTTTTAAACAATTAACTAAAAAATGACTTTAAATAAATAGCTACATATTCGTGTGCCATACAAAATATTGGTTTCTAAGTGCACCACACAAACTTGTTTCCATATATGCCTCGCAATGATTTTTTCTCTAAGTGTGCCAGGCACAAACAAATTTATTTTTATGTGTGTTAAATTTATTTTTAAGCGCACAAAACAGCTTGTTTTTAAAGTACCATACCGAAATTGTTCCATACCGAAATTGTTCCTAAATGTGAGCCCAAAACAGATACACGTGAAAGAAAAATTACAAATTTAGATGGGGCGAGATTGAAAATGTTTAGAACTTCTATGCTACACAAAATTAATGACGGTGTCACATTGTAAATTCACTGGAACATCAACTAGTTTTTCTTTTGAAAAATTTTATTCGTGGAAATTGTGGAGAAAGTAAGTGAACATTGGAGTTTTCTCCTGTATAAATATATAATTATCATCGAATTAGGTTGAGTTGAATTATCATTCTTAAATTATCATCATTATTGTCCGACAATAGTATATTCGTACATTGCATCATTGCTGCATTATAACCCCCATTATATTCTTTGGGCGAATTCCTAATATATAATTATTGAATAACATACTACTCAATTGAATTCCACAATTTTAAATTATAAAGTAAACATTATTTATTACACATATACAATTATGATTAACTTACATTATATATATATATATATGTATATGTATATGTATATGTATATATATATATATATATATATATATATATATATATATATATATATATATATATATATATATATAATTTACAAATGTAAAGTATTCTGAGATAGCTACATGAAAAAAATTTTCTCATACGTAAAATATGCAAACATGGCGCTAAGCTGCCCCTGTACACATTTACAAATATATAAATATATAATTCAAAATAGAAATTGAAAATCGTTTTAGGGCAATGTATAAACTTTCCGGTATTGGAATCGGAAACATTAAATTCCCTTATCTCACGCTCATTCCCAAACTGCATAAGAGTTCGATTAGATTACGACCTGTAACAATAGGTTATAGGTCATACTTAACCAATGCAAACAAAGGTTACTCATGGTGCTCAGGCCAGTTATTGCAGATCTTAAGAAGCAGGGATCTTATTTTATTAAATATAGTTTTGAAGCTATTAATAAATTAAAGAGCATACCGCATAATGTGGTGTATAAGAGTTTTGATTTTAGCGATCTTTACAATAACATTGATATAAATGATTTGCTTAACATAGTGATAGAATTATACTATACACATGAATTGCATTTATTGATGTCGCTGACTAGGTATACAGCATTGGTGAGACTGGTACTTTTCGAGACAGTACTATACAATGGTATAGGCTATTACAAGCAGATTAAAGGTATCCCAATGGGGGGAAGTTGTTCTTCGGTTCTAGCAGACATCTATCTCGATAAGTATGAAACAGGTACCCATATATTAAATGAAATGGTACATGAGATACGTCGATGATATGATTTTGAGTTGTAGTGTTGCAGATTTCAAAATGGATTTTAGTTTTCATCCACAAACTTTAAACCTAATAGAAACTCCTAGCAATTCAGATGAAAGTTTAAATTATTTGGACTTATGTATAATTAAAGACAATAATAAAACTTATTTCAGAATTTTTGATAAAAGAAAAGATTTTAAATTTAAAATAAACTTCATTACATCTTGGTCAAGTAATTTACATAAAAATGTTTTTCGTAATATTATCATTAACCAATTAACTAGAAATAAACGATTGAATAGTAGAGAGTATGATCAAAAGCATCACGATACAGAGTTTATAAATGAAGCTGTAAAACACGGTTACCCCATGGGTTTTATAATTAAAATACTTTCAGAATTCACTGGGTTAACTGTAACTGAATGTAAGGGCAAATATTTAAACAGTTGAAACATTGTCATTGAATAGCGACGACTCGCGAGTATTGAGTATGGTTATTTATGAAGTGGACTACAAGTTGGAGTTTTATACATCGGACAGTTTTGGTAAGAATTTTGGAATTTGTTGAGACGGGTTATATCGGCACGTTCTTTTGTAGGCATATTGAGTGAATTGAATAGTTTTTTCGTGTGTCATCCAAATTGCATTTTTGAATTTTTGCTGTGGGTTTTTGCTGTTCGGTAATTGATGGTATTAAGGCCATTCCATGTATAAGTATCGGCTTCCGGGAGTGTCGCCATGGCATAAAGCATTGCTTAATCGGAGAGTGGGGGTCACAACTCCCCCCGGCCACTTGTGATACTTTTCGTTTTTCACATTCATCTTTTGCTTTTCTGTACTTAGGTATTCTTTTAGGAATATATATATATATATATATACCTCGGCTTTTGAAAAAAATTAACCTCGGCTTTTATTCCTTAAATATTGATCTTAGATATATATAATAAATGACAAAGTTGTGTAAAAAAGTACAGAATTTTATGTAATCGATTTAAATTTTCAGGGGAATAAAATTTTAAGAAATGCAAATAAATTTTTATACGGTCCCCGTACAAAAAACATTTCCAACTAGTAAACTGTGCTCCATACGTTAATAAGGTGATGTACAAAATTTCAGCATTTTATCATAAAAAGTCCCAGCGATATGAAAAGACAAAAATGCTGACTTAAACCACTTTTCGGAGCATCGGCATCCCGACGTGGGTTCTCAGAGGCGAAAAATCATGTCGGCAGATCGCATTACAGGGGTCATACACAATTTACGAAAGAAAACAATGATTACATAAATAAATAATAATTTTGCTATTTATTGGTACAAAAGTATCTACACTCTGTAGAAATAATAACTTTACACAAAGATTACAAAGTGTATTCAAAATGTTTTCCATCCATGGCAATACAGAGCTGCATTCGCCTGATAACACTTCTGTGCATTCGATCAAGTTCTGGTTCGCGGATGCGACGACAACCATCTTGAATGCGTTGTTGCAACTCTGCTTTATTTAAGGGATGTGGCAGATAAAAAGTTGTGCGTAAACGATCCCAGAAATAAAAATACATAGGCGTTAAATCAGGCGATCTAGGGGGAAATTCGACTGGCCCATGCAAGCCAATCAACTTGTCTAGTAACTCTTTATTTAACCACTGTTTCACAACAGTAGTGCGGTGAACTGGAGATCCGCCCTGTAGAAACTATACATGTAGAACTTCTGTTAAGGGCAGTTCATCAATAAAATCAGGAATAACCGCACTCAGAATCTCATTAACATATATGTCACTCGCCAACGTACCATCATACAACATGCGTTCAAGAAAACGGTTTCTGAAAACACTACACCATACATTCACACAAAATTGCTTCTGATGATGAATATCATGTAACACGAATGGATTTGAGTCTGACCAGAATTGCTCATTTTAAGAATTTATGCATCCATCTTGTTTAAAACAGCATTCTTCAGCCCAAATTACGTTTTTCAGGAAAGCGGGATTTGCATCTTCCTGAGTTAGAGTCCAATTACAAAAATCTAGATGACGTTGATAATCTGTTGGTTCCTATCCTTGCACACCATAAATTTTAAACGGATGCAATTTATTCTGTCTCAGTATTCTCCACACTGTTGCACGTGGTACGTTCATTACTATGGGGTTGGTTGCAAGAGTAAGCCAAAATATCAATTTCTACAGTTGAGTGAAGTCTGGGTCTATCTAGTCCACCTACACGATGTACACTTCTTCTTTCACGCACTCGTTGCACCAATCGGAAAATAAATCTCACAGAAGGATGTCTGTGGTATTTTACGCGATGGATCGTATGATCTCTCCCCCCTCTCTCTTTCTCTCTCCCCCGTCACTCCTACCTCTCTCTCTCTCTCTCTCTCGCCGTTATCAAGTAAAATATATGCTTGAGACATCAGAATACAAGATTCGAAATTAGCAATAAATGTATCTAGGTTATATAAATTGATCTGATTGTTTAACCATACGCGACAGTTTGGTCATGTGACGATCGACAAATAGAGCCGCCAACCGGCAAAACCATTACTTCGTCGATTGATGTGTCCTCCGAGTGGGCATACGGACTGTAGCAGCATGTCTACTCTTATAAAGGTGGGCATCGGCATAACACTAGCGCCTTGATCAGGTTGTATGCAATTGGAACCTGGGATAATAATTGTAAATGAGATGGGAAGGAAATTTGAGTTAGGGAACAGTTTAGCATAAGGCAGGGAATAAATGGTTAGATAATAGTAAAATCAAATTGATGGCTATCGGGATATAAATGTTTAGAAAGGGTATTTCATGTATTGTATTTATGTTGTGCAAGTTAATTATTTTATGACAATGTATAGTATTTATGTCTTGTAATTTATGCGAACATTTGGGATCAAATTGGCTGCAGTGAATAGAGGGGAGGTCTCACAAGATGGGTGTTAAGTAATGCCAATACAAGTAGGAACGTTCATCATATCGCATTCCAATGTATCTACCACAAATAAATTGAGCGCAGTGTACGATGGCATAATAGGGGTGGGCTACCCTGAAAAACCGGGACTGATGAATGACTTGAAGAGGAATCGGTTGGTCAGCCCAGACACGGGAGAAAAGGTAAATAATAACTTCACTACCCATCGTGGCCAGACAATAGGCGAGTTCTCGCGAACAACTCATGTTAAAGGAAAAGGGGCAGCTATGTCGTAAAATAAGTGTAGCGGGAAGAGAGGGTGTGTTGGTGTCTATTCGTAGCTCCTCGCCGAAATCTTGTTCGAAAGGAAAAGCGATAGTTACACCCCGCCACCCAGAAAAAGGGCACTCAAAATTGAAAGAATTGAGATTACGTCAAAATCCACCATTGTAGATAAGGGCGGATCAAATAGAAATTCAAGTAGATTCAAGTAGAAATTCAAAACCTTACGCATGAACCACTAACGCTGAATAAAGAGATGGTACTGCCAAACATTATGCCTTATGATTTGGTTCTCCAGGATTGTATCAAATGCATTCGATCAGACCAGGACCCTTTAAAGGAAACCGATTTTAACTTAACCGGAGTCGAACCTAAATTCAGACAAAATTGTGGAAGGCTCTTAAGGAATTCAAAATTGAGTTTGCACAAAATTTAGCAGACATTGGTTATTGTGAACTGATTCTATTCAAAATTAATATGACATATTATACCACCCGAATTAAGAACATGCCATATTGAACCCCGCCTAGCATTAAGAAAATAACTATACAAGTAAATTCAAGATTTGGTGTAGGCTGGTGTTTTCAGTCCGCCAAAATCTACATTCAGTAGCCCATGCCATTTCGTGAAGAAGAAATCTAACGATAATCGTTTAGTAGTTGATTACCGAAAGCTAAATGAACGCTATATTAAGAATAATTATCAGACTCCACGAATCGCGGATATATTTAATGAATTAGCAGATTGTAAGCTATTTAGTACGCTTTACCTGAGGGCCAGCTACCACCAATCAATATCAGAGAAGACCACCGAGAAAGGATCGCGTTCATTTTCGAGAACGGAAAATTTGAATATAACACCATTCCATTTCACCTCAAGGCAGCTCCGAGATGTTTCCAACGAATCGCTGATGCTATTTTATGTGGGTTGAGAAAGTAAAATATTTTCTGTTTCATTGACGATATTCTAATTGCCTCAAATGACGCAGATTAACACATCGAAAAGATTAAGAATCGTACTAGAAAGGTTTAGAAGCCATACTTTAAAGTTTGCTCCGAGTATATGCCTATTTACGAACAAAGCCTTATCCTATTTAGGACACACAATTAGCGAGGACGGCGGTTTACCAGACCCACGAAATGTGTACGTAGTTCAGGATTTGGTGATCCCCAAAAATGTAAAGGCAGTTAGACGATATCTTGGGATGTGTGGATTATACAAAGAACATATTAAGGATTATGCTGAGTTGAAAAAACCTCTGACCGATTTGAACAAGAAAGGGGTAAGGTTTGAAAGGTGTACTACAAAACAATGGTCTTTTGACAGCCCTATAGGCAGAGCTGATAGAAATGCCCGAACTACATTTCCAGATCCGGAAAAGATCATTTTCTTAGGATGTGATGCGAGTAAACATCTATATTGGCAAACGTCTATCAGGAGGGAGCAATTGGGACCTTACTACCCATAATGTTCAAGTCCCGTAAATTGAAAAGCAATAAGTTTGGATACACCACCATAGAGAAATAATTATTAGCCATTGTAGAGGGAGTTATTTACTTCTGGGTATATCTTTATAGGAAGAACTTTGTGATTACGAGCGACCACAAACCTCTAACCTACATCTTGAATATCAAAAACCAGAATTCGAGATTAGTAATGTGGTCATATAGGTTAGCGGGATTTGATTTTGGCATACAATATGTAAAGGGGAAGTCAAAATTTTGTTTTGGATTTTCTCTCTCTGGATGTTAATACACCGGAGGTGACTGATAAAGTAGTGGCTGATTTAAAGACCGATCATCAGGAGAAAGACCCTAGACGGAAACCGATACTGGAAGAACTAAGAAACGGAATTTCTCAATTGCGAAAATCTGATGACCCTTATTATGTTGTTGTTGTTGAGACCCAGACCGTCCGACCTATCAGAAAGGTGTAAGGTAGCTGTTTGGACGGCCGGGAAGTGCCACCAAATTTAGACCGGAACCCAGTGGGGGAGGCATGCACAGGGACCGTACCATCCTTCCCCTACCACCCACCTCTCGGAAGAACTTGCGGACCCACATGTTTAACGTGATCGTACTCCGCATGAACACGGCGGCAATTGTGGCAGACTGCCTGACTTCGGTGATCTAACGAGAACCGGTGTTTTCAGCACGGTACGGCCGTTGGCTCCGACTCTTATTATGTGGATGAGCTCGTTATTCTTAAATATTACTTGAGACCTAAGAAGAGGGGTACTAGGGGGAATATTTGGAAAAAGTGAAGATCCCAGAGAATAGGAAAGCCGAAGTGTTAGAGAAATGCCATGCTGGGATATCAGGGGGACTCCTACGATTTGAGAAGACATATAATAAAGTTAGAAGGTGTTGTTTTTGGCCTAATATGTATACAGACAGTAAGAATTTCGTCCAGATGTGTCACGAATGTTTACGAGGAAACGGTTTTGAACCTCGAGCTAAGGCAGAATTAGGGCGTGTACCATTATGAAAAGTCCCTTTTGAAACGACCTCCGTTGACATTGTTGGCCTAGGTATGCAGAGATAATGCCTCTCATTTGCACACATCTTTATGAATATGTTAATGGCACACGTATTTGCAGATGCATTTTTGAGCGATTGTGGTACGAATCTGTTCGAACGATTCCATAGAATCCTCGAGGATGCATTAGTGAAATTAGTAGACGATAGTCAAGGCAGTTAGAACGTTTTTCTACTTCACGTTTTCATAGATTACACAACCACGGGAGATACGCCTTATTTTCTGATTTATGGGCAAGATCCTTGGTTTCCGCATGATATAATCCAAGTCGAACCGAAATATTTATACTTCTCATATGATGACCACATTCAAACATTATGTAACAGACTACACATGAATATCGGGTAGTATGCGATAATAATTTGAAAGCACGTTGATTGCAAAAGAATTATCGGGCAGATCGAGCTGTCAATAAAAATATACTAGTGGGGTCAATAGTGTATTTGTACACACCCACTGTTAGGAATGGTCTGTCGCGGAAATTAGGGAAGATTTCTGTGGGAACCTATAGAATGATTAGATAACTTTCCCAGGTTAATTTCGAAGTTCAAAGTATAGCAAGGCCGCGAGACACACAAACGGCGCATGTCCATCGTTTAACGCTTGCTTTGGATAGGAAACCGTATCTAGAATTTTGACCTATTGAGGCGGAAATTACATCATCCAACTTTGAAGGGAATAGGGCAATGAACTCCCAAAATCTTAACCCCTCCCCCAGACTTAGTCGAGTCCGACGAAGAGACGATATTTCATGAGTTTCCGTTATATTCACCTGACGCAAGACACGAACCAAGGAGGAACAAGTTCCGCCTCCGATCACTTCAGAAAATATGCCCAGTGCATGATCTGGGGCGTCCAGAACGCACCAACCTACAGGCAGACGGGGTGATACAGTGACGAAGGTGCTGGCTGCCAATTTACGTCCTGTTCCCCCTCGGAGTGTATTGGAGCTTACAGTTGAGGCACCCCCAGCTCAGAAGGCAAGTAAAGTTGGGAAAGGCGAAAATGATACATGGGTGTATTGCAAAATGGTGGTTTTAGTCAAACCGGACTTGAACGCTGACTCGAAGAAAGGGCTTTTAGATCAATTGGCTGATAAGCTAGCGCAATCGTTCGGTATCGTGCTATAACGGCAGTTATAACGGCATGGACCGGGAATTTACCGTCTTATATCAACCCCAGGATAGGAGGTAAACGTGTGTTTGGCAGGGTGAAGGGTTAGCGTCAGTATAGTCGTACGAGTATAGTAAGAGGGGACGGAGAAATTTGTAATAATAAAAAGGATGGATAGGAATTTGGGAAACGTTGTTTAACGTAGAAGCGAGGTGAGGGAAGAAAAGCTGGGAAGAACTTATGGTAATGAGGAGCAGAGCATAAGTTTAGGTTAGAGGTGGCATAGAATGAGATATATTTAAATGAAGTGTTATACGAACAAACGTAAGAAGGGCGAATTTGGTATTTGAGTGAGTTGTGTTAGTATCGAACAATTTGGAGCTTTAATCTGAAGGGGTTTAAGGTAATTCATAAAATGGTTGATTCAGGGTCAAAGAGTGAATGGATACGAATACAGGTTATTGAGAACCAAATTTGGAGGTGTTGAGTTTAGAGGGTATTTTGCTTATGACTATTGGCGATATGAAGACAAGATTGTTATAGTAATGCAAAGCAAGGTTGCAAAGTACATGGATGATGAGTGAAAAGGGAATTACGGTTGCATGACCAATGTGAATTATTGTTATAATGAATAGTTAAATAAAAGATAAAACGAATGCGAAAACAAATGGTTAAACGGTCTATAAATTGTAATTTTATGTATACTGAAATGTTTTATTTATTTGCCTATTAACATAACGCAATGTGCGACTAGGAAGTAATGAATGACGGGTAAATGTAACGGAAGAATACCATGGCTAATTGACATAATAATGGCGGTTAATAAACATGTACCAAAATTATTCGCTTAGAGATATTTCAGTATTGACCCTAAGAAAATGTGGGATCATGATAACGAGGTTGTAATTTGTTAAAGTCGTGGCAGAGATAAATGTTAAGGTAGTTATAAATTGGTAAATATAATCCATTATGGACAATAAGAATATTTGAGGGTAATTTTAATGTGGAAACAAATGAGGAATGATCGAGGTTAGTACTATAATTAATCAAAATATTAACATTATAATGGTTTCTGGGTCACGACTGTATGTGACTGAGTTGTGTCGAGGAAAACGTTTAAAAATACTGAGGTGCGTTAAAGTTAATTAACGTGGAATTTTTGTTTAGAATTGCAATATTAATAATGAATGGTGACCTTTAAGCATTGAGAAGCATGTAAATAAATGATTATATTGTGATGTATAAAGACTAATTGGAGTTAAGATTAATTTTAAAATGTTATGAGATATAAATTGCTAATAAATGTTTGCATTAGGTAACTTGGAAATCATGGTTATTGAAATTAATAACGCGGGTTATAGGAACTTAATTTATGTTTAGGGAAAGAGAAGAGTGAATTATATACGTTTATATTCATAGTGTATTATATATGTTTATATTTAATTAGTGAATTATATATGTAATTTGATAAGTATAAATAATAATACATATAATTTGATTTCGTAAGGACAAGTATAAGATTGCTAATACCAGTATTAGCTATATATATATATTAAATGATTGTAACAGATGACAGACAGACAGAATGAAAAAAGTCGTAAACACTTTACAACTATATTGCAAAGTATTAAAAATGACCGTCATTTAATTTTTGAAATAATTCCATTTTTTCTATTGTGTTATGACGGCAAATAAGAAAATAAATTTATGTGTACATTTCAAAGTAATGTTTGGCAGAACATATGTACTTGTCAGATATTTGATCAGAACACGATGTTTTAATTGATCAGGAACCGTTCTAGAAAGATACGTCTAATAATAGAACTAAGTTTTTCTGTGTAGAATTAATCAATTAATCTAAGTAATTAGCATCCATCAAAGTAATAAGATTTTATCTATACATAGGTCAAACTTTCCGTTTTAATAGAAAAGGTGTAAAGAACCTTGTTGCCCCAATCGGAACTCGAACCCTGAATAGTCGAACTGGCTAGCCGTCTCTCTACCGTTGAGCTAGAAATTGCAAGCTCTTATAGTCAAAGTGGACTCTGTATTCTCCATCCACTAATATCAGATTGGAGGGCAACTGGTAATCTAACTAACCACCTCTCGCTATTTTTACCCAGGTTAGCCTCCTGCTACTACTGCTTTAACCCAGGTTAATATCCTACGTGGTCGTTATCCTCTGAATTTGAAATCGGCGCTCAATAATCCAGAGTCCACTGAATTCATACTAATCGTACTAGGGCCACTTTCAAATCTCCAACATCTTGGCACTGACGTACAAGGTTGATTTGTTCGACCGCCATTGTAAGAGCCTTGAAGAGTTTAAGAAGTATTTAATTTTCTTTTTCTAAAAAAGCACAATAAAAATATGATGTAGGCATCACATGACTTTCCTTTTACAGTCTAGGTGGACTCTGAAAAGTTATAGGTGAGTTACACTTTTTTTTAGGCTCATTCCCAATAATGCGAGTACTATCGAAATGGTTATAATGTGGATTATTGCTACACATAGTAAATTATCGTACTATTATTGAAAGTATTGGATATTTCAGATCACTGACAACGTGCAATAGCGAAGATATTGAACAATTTAGCATATTAAAGATAATTAATTGAAAATAATAAATAAAGTAAAAGTGTTTTATTTTTAACTTAATGCTTTTAATATTGGCTGAAGCAGTTGAGCAGGGACAAATGCACTACACTGTTGCTTACTTGATGAAGGACTTGAAGACACCAACACTTTTCCTGGTCGGGTAAAAAACAGTTTCACTCACACAGGACAGATTGATGTAAAAGCTACAATACTTAAATAAACTGTATAAAACTAAAATAAAATCCACAAACAATTTTTCAAAATTAAAATAGGGGATTAGACATACTGAGTATTCCGAGAGAAGGTATTTATCGTTTTGATTTTTTCTGTCTAATAGCTATAATTTTATAAATACTCCCTCTAAACATTCAAATTGATTTTATATACTAAATTAATATTAAAACGCTTCTGTTTGTATTTGACAGAAAATAAATAGACACAAAACAAGGTCAGATTCATATGTTAAGTTTTATATGTCAATTAAATTACTTTATTCGTGGATTTCACTCATAAAATGTCATGAGGGCAAATCATCGTCTTCATTTTGTTTGTGAAACATATTTGGGCACAAATGTGTAAAAATACATTTTAATTCTAAATAAATACTCGTGACTTGATTTTCCTGTCATCTTCACATTCTGTATAATTTAAACAAAACTTAACACACCGTTTGACAACACTTTTTTGTTGATGCGATTTCTTTCTTTGTATCATGGCGTTTAGTCATTTTCAGTAAATGTAATGGAATAAAAATTATCGTTTTCAAATGTTTAAAGGTAAGTGGCGTATATCATATCCCTATCAACTCCAGAGTATATAATATTTTACAAATGAAACTGAAAAAAGTTATATTAATTTTGTCTAGTTTAGATACCTATCTCTTTCACATATGACTGTACGTGTTCGGCCTTACAAATAAAGTTGATATAAAAAGTATCTAAAATGTCAACTCCGCAATCATAAATAAATTGTGGAGTACAAATTTTGTTGTAGAAATGAAGATTATCAAATCTTGCCTAAAATTTTATAATTCTAGGGGTTCCGCCTCTGTTCGTTACGCTCGCCAAACCCCAGTCCTTAATATTAGAATTTTAATTCTTTCAGTGCTTCAATAATCTGTATACTATTATTTTTCCAGTTAAATAATTACGGCTGTATATCTTCCGATAAGAAAAAATTAAATGGTCATAACATGGGTTTTCAAAATTCTATGAATGGGGAGGGGGGGGGGTCAAATGGGTTTCAAAATTCCTTTTAAATTTTAAATATTTAAACAATATATTTTTTAAAGGTTTAAATATTTTAAAACAATATAATTTTCTTATTACTCGCTTGAACTAAACTTATTAACAAATTGAGTAAATAATTGTATGTAGTTGCACCTGCCTATATAATATCTTCAATACCATTATTGAAGTGGAATTAACTAATATATTACTAATTGTATAACTCTAATTTTGTACTTTCTCATATAAATATATAGAAATAGAACTGTTTTAATAATCTAAGATTTCTCGGCACACTAATTTGCTGTTTCAACAGATAAAAATGCTTTAAGACCTTTGCAAAACGATATTGCACATTTTTCAAATAAACTTATCAAAAAATCCCATAAATTAAAAAATATATATATTAACTTCTGAGAAACATGTTCACTTTTCGTATGTATGTTTCGTTCATGCGATACATTTAGTGACATCATTTTTGTAGATCTAGCTCGTTCCATTTATGAGAAAATATACTTTGAAGAATACTTTTGTATTTGAACGCCAGCAGTCATTTATCTGCTATAATATTAACTTATTTCACCGTCTATAACGCTTGGCGAGATTGTGGTGATTAATTTGGAGGAATGTCGCCAACTTGACGAGTTTTTTAAAAGTTTCCAAATTTGCGAAAGTCTTACCAAATGGATAAAAATGACGCTAAATTAATGAAAATGACGATTCATTGACGAAAATTCAATATCTTGGAAAGAATATAAGTATCTATTACAAGAAAAACCTATTTTTTTTACTATAAGAGTAGTAAATCCATTGCATTATATAAGGAAAGTCATGTGCTGCATACATCAGATTTTTTATAATTAAAAATACATATATTTTGAAGAATAAAATATTTGGTGAGTCCATTAAAATTTGTTGTTATAATTTTGTTAAATGCAGAAAGTCTCCCTTATGGTGCGACATAACACCCAACTTATCCTTGAGAGATGCCGCAATGGAGGGGTTAACAAAATAATCATAATTGCTTATTAAGAGCTTTAACATTTATTTTATCATAATGCATATGTTTTCTAAATGTAAATAAATTATTATGACTGCAAAAGTTTCATGTTTGTGTACCATGGGTCTCAGAATATTGATTTAAAAAAAGTGTTCCTTCAATCCCGGAATTACCCTACTAAATTAATATTACAACGCTTTTTTGTTTTAATTTAATAGAAAATAAATAGACATAAAACCGTTTTAAAACCACTTTCAAAGTTTAAAAACTATTTTCAAAGACAAAAACTTCTGTGGCCAGTTTCGTTTGTCAATTAAATTAACTTTACCGTGGATTTAACTTACAGAAATATCATGACAGGAAATCACCGTTTCATTGTGTTTGTGAAACATATTCGGGCACAAATGTGTTAAGAATACATTTTAATTCTAAATAAATGGATGTGACTTGAATTTTCATGCCAACTCCACACTCTGTAACTTGTGTATAATTAAAATAAAAGCTATTCGCAACACACCATTTGGCAACACATGTTTGTTGATGTGATTAATTTCTTCCAAACATGGCATTTAGACTTTTTTACGAAAATATGATAGAATAAAAATATTCGTTTTCAAAAGTTTAAAGGTAAGTGGCATATAGAAAATTCACTGTCAACGACAGAGTATATAATATTTTACTAATGAAGGTGAAATAAGTTACTTATGTGAATTTTGAATAGTTTAGAAATCTATTTCTTTCATATGTGATTGTACTTGCTCGGCTTTACAAAGAATGTTGATATAAAATATCGCTAAAATGTCAACTCCAAAATCATAAAAAATAATTGTGGAGTACAATAACTTATTGTAGAAATGAAGATCATGAGATCGTGCTTAAAATTTTATAATACTAAGGATTCTACCCCTTTTCGTTACTGTCGCCAACCCCCAGCACTTAATATTTGTATTTTATTGTTTTCAGTGCTTCAGTAATCCATATGTTAATTTTCCCCCAGTTAAATATTTATCTCCGTATACCTGCCGAAAAAAACAAAGAATTTATTTGATATGAACATTTTATGGGTTTTCAAAATTCCTTTATAGCCTTTGAAGTCTAAACTATATAATATCTTATTATCCTATTGACCTAAAGTTATTATCAAATTGAATAAACAATTGTAGTTAGTTGCAACTGTCTATATAATATCTTCATTTCTATTCTTGAAGTGCAGTTAACTAATACATTACCAATTATATTACTCTAAATATTTACTTTCTCATAGGAATTTGTTGAAATAGAATTATTTTAATAATTCAAGTTTCCTTGTTATAGTAATTCGCCATTTCAACAGATAAAAATGCTTTGTGAAGAAAAATACCTCTTGAAATCACTTTGAACAATTTGGAAATATGTCTGGCTGTGCGAGTGAGAAAGTTGTGGAGAACGCATGGACGAATACAGGTACCGATAGGAAATTCTGTGTCGGTATATCACTATTGGCGCATAACCACACATCGGTCTTACAAAAACAAGAATTAGATACAAAGTTTAATTTTTCGCACATTTAGAATTCGAATTATTCGAAATTTATGATTTGCATAGTAATATCATCTATAACAAACTGTGATATATCCCTCCAAAAATGATTGATGTACATTCTATGAGAGGAAATGATAACATAAATGGATGTAAATGGAAAATTATTTATATTATCGCAAATCCATCAAATGAATATAATTCAATAGAGGGATCAACTTGTTGCAATCTTGAAAAAATGTTTCATTTTATCATACTCTTGTGGACAGAAAATATTGTTTTTCTGAAAATTTCCAAATTCGAAAAATATTTTTGATTTTATGAAATCTGCAGGATGTTTATGAATACGTATAAAGAGCAGATGGACAACGCTGAATTATGGTCTCGTTTGCTTGGTAAATGGTAATGGAGTTTTTGATTAATTATCCTTTTTTTTCTTTGTTTGGTTTGATTTTTTGTTTCTTTATGATTAGGTTGCTTTCCATAAATATACACAATGCAAGTGCACAAAACCTGGCACATTTTCGAAAATGTCCGGAAAATGGCAGGTGTTGTTAAACATATTTTTCTCTGAAAATTCCCAAATTATCCGAAAACAGAACTTTTTTTATAAAGCAGTATGGAAAGTGAAATTCATTCAAAAAGTAGAAATCATTCATGTTTTAAATTTATAGGTAGTTAAATTCTCTTCATTCATTCTCATGGTTCAGTTAACTTTCCTAAATGCGCATTTCGTTCAATAAGTATAATACTTTGTGCAAAGGCTAAGGCAAAAATTTGAGTTTTCTTCAGCAAGGGTCATACAAAAATACATGGCGATCTACGATCTTGCCTTATATAAAGCCTTCCACATCCAGAAAAATTCTAAATTTAGTTAATGACTTGCCCAGTACTACAATTTTGTCCGCGGTCTGGCGGAGTGTACTGTAAAAAATATTTTTTATATTCTTTTGAGGCTCTTATATGTCACTTTAACCTATTTTTCTTCTTGTTAGGTCTAATTTATTTTACTTAAAACTTGATTTGTCTTTTCGGGATATACCACTTGTGTTTCAGAGGACACCAATCTTATTGTTGTTACGTCTTGTTTCAGATTGGCTGGACTGTTCTTCATTTTGCTTTCAGATTGGCTCTCTCGTAATACAGGTTCTCGATATATCATACCCATGTTTCTTTCTTTCCCTCCCATTCCTATTTTGGACTTCGGATTTGTTGGATCTCTTGCATTTGCGCAGGGAATCCAACGCAACCCCAAAACAGCTGTATGATGCATTATTGTGTTATTTGTGCTTATTTAAGTTGCTGTAATTTTCTTTATGTGTTTCGTTGCTTTCTAAAGCAGATAATTTCAAAATAATCCCATTTTTATTCGTTTTTACATGGTCACTTATTTTCACATAACCATAATGTGATTGAATGAAAAAGAATTCTTTCTTCAAGTAACAAAACAAGAAAAAGTTCTATCGGACATAAGAATAGTTCTGAAGAAAAAGTTTCGCACAGTACTTAATAAAAGCTTATTTTCCAGAGACCGAATTTAACTTAAAATCAATTCCTCGATACTACATATCATTTCTAGCGTGATAACTGGAATTTCAGTTATGTGCATATATATGACATATATCGGAAAGAAATTGTTCAAGTATATTTTTTGAAAATTTTAAACTTCGATACATGCTCGTCAATAAAGTTATATCTACATGAATATCACCTTTGATTCATTTAAAATTTAGAACTCCTAATATATCTAGAAAACCGAAGTAATATTTTTCAGAAGTATATATAATAATAATAGAACGAATAACCCGGAATTATCAGGGTCGTACATAAACATAAAAAAATTGAAAATTCAGTTCTAGTGATGTGTTTGATAAACCGAAGTAATATTTTTCAGAAGTATATATCATAATACTAGAAAGAATAACCCGGAATTGACAGCGTAAATAAACATAAAATATTTAAAATTCAGTGCTTATGATGTATCTGATAAACCGAAGTAATATTTTTCAGAAGTATATATAATAATAATAGAACGAATAACCCGGAATTATCAGGGTCGTACATAAACATAAAAAAATTGAAAATTCAGTTCTAGTGATGTGTTTGATAAACCGAAGTAATATTTTTCAGAAGTATATATCATAATACTAGAAAGAATAACCCGGAATTGACAGCGTAAATAAAGATAAAATATTTAAAATTCAGTGCTTATGATGTATCTGATAAACCGAAGTAATATTTTTCAGAAGTATATATAATAATAATAGAACGAATAACCCGGAATTATCAGGGTCGTACATAAACATAAAAAAATTGAAAATTCAGTTCTAGTGATGTGTTTGATAAACCGAAGTAATATTTTTCAGAAGTATATATCATAATACTAGAAAGAATAACCCTGAATTGACAGCGTAAATAAACATAAAATATTTAAAATTCAGTGCTTATGATGTATCTGATAAACCGAAGTAATATTTTTCAGAAGTATATATAATAATAATAGAACGAATAACCCGGAATTATCAGGGTCGTACATAAATATAAAAAAATTGAAAATTCTGTTCTAGTGATGTGTTTGATAAACTGAAGTAATATTTTTCAGAAGTATATATCATAATACTAGAAAGAATAACCCGGAATTGACAGGGTCGTAAAAAACATAAAATATGTAAAATTCAATTCTCGTGATATATCTGATAAATCGAAGCAATATTTTTCAGAAGTGTATATCATTATACTAGAACAAATAACCCGGAATTGACAGGGTCGTAAATAAGCATAAAATATTTAAAATTTAGAGCTCGTGATGAATCTGATAAACCGAAGCAATATCTTTCATCCGAATATATTAGAACGAATCACTCGGCATTGAAAGGGTCGTAAATAAACTGAAGTAATACATTTATAAATAAAACGACTCAATTTTAGTCAAACGTTCGCTTAATTCTCACTACTCACGCACGCTATCCGCAATGTAAATAAATAAAAGAACCGCTCTCCTTAAAGGCAAACATTAAATAAACAAATAAATATTAAAAACCTCTAGCAGAGGATCGTGGCAGCGCATTCAGAATCGCTGAGTTGAATGCAGTTGGGAAGAAAGCTATAGACTTCGATGATATCGCCTAGGACCGATCGCTTAAAATTGATCAAAAGATAAATTCCTTTAATGTAAAACATTTTTTTTTCTGTCTTTTTACATGAGAGTCCCAGAGTCAACGGCCCTACCGTGCTGAAAACACCGGTTCTCGTTAGATCAACGAAGTCAAGCACCATCATGCGCGGTTAGTACTTGGGTGGGTGACCACCTGAGAACACCGCGTGCTGTTGGCACATTTCGGGCGCGGTAGCCCGGAGGTTTGCGCGCTGGATTTGCACGCTGCCTCAACTGCCGCCGTGTTCATGTGAAGTACGATCACGTTAAACATGTGAGTCCGTAAGTCCTTCCGAGAGGTTGGTGGAAGGGGAAGGAGAGCACGGTCCCTGTGGATGCCTCCCCCACTGGGTTCCGGTCTAAATTGGGTGGCACTTCCCGGCCGTCCAAACAGTTACCTTACGCCTTTATGGTAGGTCGGATGGTCTGGGTCTCAACAACAACAACATAAGAGCCCCAAAGGAATGTGTTACTTTAAACTTTTTCCCATCTAGTTGAGTCGTTACTTCTCGTTTCGGATTGGCTGACTGTTCTTCGTGGTGCTTTCTAATTGGCTCTATATTAATCAGGTATCGGGTATATAACGCCCCTTGCTTTTATTTTCCGCACCCACTCCTCTTCAAGACAGTCGCTGCGGCCTCTAAGCCAAAAAAATCCTCACCTAATTATCACACTCTTCCTGGTGATATTAGACACAAAATCAAGCGACGAAACCGGTTACGGAAGGATTTGTAGCTCACCAGATACCCCCTTTACGACCCTTAATTCCGTAAACTCCATAATGAAATCAAGGCTATGATTAAAACACACACCCAGTAACGCTGGAAAACTCACCTTGAGGGACTCTCACCCACGCATAACAGTCTCTGCGAACAGCTAAAAACATGAGATCCACTAAAATAGCAATTCCGCCCCTTAATGGCTCTAATGGACTCGCCTAGACTGCGGAGGAAAAAGCTAATGTTTTCGCAGATAGCTTGGAACTATAATTTTCACCTCATACTGACCACAAGTTCAGTCACACTTATACTGACACTGAACACGAATTACAACAGACCAATCACAATGCACTACACTCCCAAACATCAAATGATTTAGGTCTGATAATAAAGAAATCCCTCTGTCTTGATCGTATTAGTAATCGCGCCATTAAAAGTCTCCCGGACCTGTACCTCTGCTGGATTACCATGCTGTTAAATCATATGATGGACCATCGCTTTTTCCCCCAAAGTTGGAAGACCGCTGTCATTTTCCCTATTCCTAATATTAATCAAAATCTGTCACTTGCCGAGAACTTCAGACCAATAAGCCTGCTTTCAAGTTTTTCGAAAATCTAGGAATTGGTGTTGCTTAGACGTTTGGATAGTTTCTGTCGTTTGAAAAATATTTTAATACCTGATCAGCATGGATTTCCAACTAAGCATTCAACGCAGTCCATACTTATGCGTGTTGTTGAAACTATCCAACAAAACGCTACCAACTTTAAACTTTTTCCCATCTAGTTGAGTCGTTACTTCTCGCTTCGGATTGGCTGACTGTTCTTCGTGGTGCTTTCTAATTGGCTCTATCTTAATCAGGCATCGGGTATATAACGCCCTTGCTTTTAATCTAGGAATTGGTGTTGCTTAGACGTTTGGATAGTTTCTGTCGTTTGAAAAATATTTTAATACCTGATCAGCATGGATTTCCAACTAAGCATTCAACGCAGTCCATACTTATGCGTGTTGTTGAAACTATCCAACAAAACGCTACCAACAGACAGTATACTAGCATAGTATTTTTCGACGTAGCCAAGGCGTTTGATAAAACGTATCTGCCCGGGCTTATTACCAAGTTGGTGCGACTTGGAATTTCGACGAAACTTTTGACCATCCTCAACTCGTATCTCACTAATAGATTTTTCCGCGTACGAGTTGATAAAACTTTCTCTTCAATTTGACCAATCAGGGCATGGGTTCCTCAAGGAAGAAATCTCAGTCCTCTGCTCTTCAATATTTTCATCAACGATATTCCAAGCATACCACAAGTCAAACTGTCATCTTCTCAGATGACACAGCGCTTATCGTTCGTAGCTGTTCACCACACAACTCAATCAACACACTTCAAAGTTACATTAAAAATATCCTTGAGCACTGGCTCGTTACCTGGAGAATCAAAATTAACGCCACAAAAAGTGCAGTGTGCATCTTCAAACCGAACTACCGAGAACTCAACCATAACTTTGTTTTTAAAATCTTCAATAAGCCCATCCTCTTCTCCCACTCCGTTAACTAGTTGGGCGTCACCTTACACGCCCACATCACTTACGGAGAACATTTAAATTTAAAATTTAAATCAGCATATAAAACTTATAAAGCCCTCTTAGCCCTTCTCGGTAGAAAATCTCACCTTTCCCTTAACAATAAATGAATTATTTATGCACAGGTTATCGTACCTGGCTTCTTGCCTGCCCAGTATGGGGGGCGGTGGCGAAAAGCCATATTGAGAGATTGCAAGTCTTCCAAAATAAAGTTTTGCGTTGCATAGACAATGCTTCTAGATATGTCCTGCGCGAAGTTATCCACCACGATTTGAAAGTCTCTGGCATTGCAGAGCATTTTAGGCAGCTTACACAAAATGTTTACAAGAAAAACTCCAGTACACCCTGTATGAGAGACGTAGAATAGATCTGCAATCCGATCAGTATGGGGGAGGTGGCAAAAAGCCATATTGAGAGATTGCAAGTCTTCCAAAATAAAGTCTTGCGTTGCATAGTCAATGCTTCTAGATATGTCCTGCACGAAGTTATCCACCACGATTTGAAAGTCTCTGGCATTGCAGAGCATTTTAGGCAACTTACACAAAATGTTTGCAAGAAAAACTCCAGTAGACCCTGTATGAGAGACGTAGATCAGATCCACAATCCGATCACGCCTTCCTACCTCAGGAAGCGCAAGCCTCGACATCTTTCATTTGGTTCTCAAGAGGCCAAATGGAAAAAGTGTCGATACCTCGTCCCTCAAACAGGTGCTTCCTAGTTTTTAGCGTCTATCCTTCTCTGATCGAAGATAGATGGTGCCTCTCCAATTACAGGATTTTGCGCTATTCCTCTCTTCTTCCTCGGCCCTGTCACTGGCCAATAGAAAAGCTAGCATTTGTCCGCGTTTGCGTGCGACCAGTACTCACATCCACATTTGTTCTCAACTGTTTTTACTTATCACTATCTCTTACTTACATTTGTTATTGTAAAATTGTAAAACTGATTTTTAGCAAAGCTTTAATTTAACTTTAAATTAATTCCTGTGCAGCTTTTTCATATTGTAACTGATTAACCTTTTTACAAACTTTAACTTTAAAACTCAGTTCCTTACTCAGTCCAATCGTTGTGATTGGCTGACTGTACTCACGGTCCCCGCCCCCTCCTCTTTCCTACCTCCTCGCCAGATCAGCGATCCAAGACAGATTCTGCACCTCTCATATATGGACAAACAACCTCATCACAGCACCCTTCAAGAGCTGAGTGCATAGTTAAACTTTAACATCGCTGAAACTAAAGGACTTGCTATATAGTAGATGTGGGGGTAAGTGTCGCCCGACACAGGCATCCCGTAATGAAGCGTCTTGCTCTTGGCTCACTCGTCTTTTAGACTTCGGGTTTGTTGGCTCTCTTGCACTGAAGAAGGGGATCCAACGTATCCTCGAAAAATCTGTAAGCTGCATTGTTATGTTATTTGTGCTTATTTAAGTTGCTCTAGTTATTCTTATCCTTTGCACAATGTGTATTATACTTATTAACTTGTTTATGAGTCATAACTTAGCAGAGCCAATTAAATTTATCTTCCCAGAAAGGTCGTTTTTGGTACAATATTTTATGATATCAACTTTTTAATCGAAACAATTTTAAAGACACATTTTTAAATATATAAATTTCGATGTATAAGATAATTTAAGTTCCTAAACGGTATGTAGTCAATTATTTATCTTTGATCTTACAGAAATTTCTTATAGTTATTAATGTCAGATTCTTTCTTTACTCACATATGACCTGCAATTAGCGTGGTCATGATTTTTAAAAGTCTTTATCCACTCTGAATAAATAATTACCTACGTCAGTGAAATAGAAAATTTTATATAGTACTATATTTAATTTTTTTTCTGGAAGAAACTAAATATGTGATTATCAGAGAATTTTTACCGGTTTACTCTCATTACATTAAATAAATATTTCAAAAAGTTTAGATTAATTATTAGAAGTTCTTGATCAATGAAATACTTGAATGAAATCAGATGAAATATTTAACAAGAAAGATCAATCATGCTTAAAGCATTGATTATGAAACACTTTCCAACTTCAATGCAATTTTATTTAAAAAAGTCGAAAATGCAATACATTCCTCGGTAATATTTTAAAACTTATCACGATACTACATTGTTTTATTATATTTGAAAACTTAGACCTTCATTAAAAAAAATGAACTTCATTCAAAAGACGGCATTGAAATATAAATTGCGTGGTTTAAATATCTCTAAAATGCAATACATTCCACGGAAATATTTTAAAATCTATCATAATACTACGATAATTTATTATATTTGAAAACTTCATCGAAAACAACTGAAATTAATTCAAATGACGTCATAGAAAAATAACACGCCTGGATCTCTCTATAAAAGCAGGATTTCATTCATAACTTTCTCCATTTCATTCATCACAATACTATAATAATTTATTTTATTTAAAAATTAAGACCATGGAGCTACAATTCATAAACTTTATGCTTAAAACTTCATCGAAAAATATCGTCCTTCTGTTTATAAAATCAATTAATATTTCATTCATATCAGCCATGCAGACTCCATGGACTGAATTATTTTGTGTTAAAGAAATACAGTAATTCTAATACAACTCATTCTACATATTTTGCTGTTTACATTTTACATAGGTGAAAAATAGGCTTAATTGTAGAAATAATCAAATTTGAATGAGAATTTAAACTCAAATATATTGTCATTGTGTTGTTTTAGTATGTAGATGCACAGAATTTAAGCAGAAATAAAGTAGTTTTAGGATGGATACAACACTCAATATGAATTAAAAAGAACTTTAAAAAATCACGAATTTGAAACAAGATGGATGCCATATCTCATTTTGAAGTGGGTCATGTGATCGTTTCATATCATGGTCACGTGATCGTTTCATATAAGATGTGTAATTATTATTTTAATTTTTATTTAAAAAACTACTGAATATATTTAGCTGAATTTTTTTTTATATATTTTATGGAACAATTTGACTATTACCTAAAATTTTCGAAGCAATTTGTGAATTTTAAATCCGCTTAAAAAATGTTAGAAAAATTAGGTCCCATAGGGCTCAATGTATTTCATTTTTTCAACCCGGGTTCAATCCAAAACTAATTGTGTGATATTATTCATTTATATTCCCATAGGTCCTACAGACCGTCTGAACAACATACTAAAATTTCATTTTGATTAAGTCATTTTTACGGCAGTTGTCGTGCTAACGGACAGACAGACAGACAGACAGACAGACAGACAGACAGAATGAACAAAGTCATAAACACTTTTCAACTTTGTTGTAAAGTGTTAAAAATCCTATTCTCAATCACTGTTCCTAGTATTGTCAACCATACATGTCAAAATTTTCTGAACCATCGTATTACTTATATGATTGGCTTTTTCGGGTAGCCTCTTAATAAATGACTTGAGTATATTTATTCTTCAGTGTTTACCATTTGTGCCCATTTAGTTTTTTTGATATTTGGTTTGCTAGTCTTGCATTGAAGAAGGAGATCCAACGTATTCTCGAAACAGCTATATGTTGCATCATATATTAATTTGTGCTTAATTATTTTGTTTAAGTTTATCCTAAGCTGATTAATTGTTTCATTATATTCTGAAGACGGTTGAAAACAATGCATTTTCCTGTGTAAAAATTAGCGTTATTATCTATATGCGTATAGATACTCTATGTAATTTCAATTTTTCATGTCTTGCATTTTTTCTGGGAAATTTCAAAGTATGATCTAATTGTACAGGATAGTTCAAAAGTTCGGAGCAAAAGTAAAACGCTATAAAAATATATCTATGGGTCGGAGAGACATGCGGTTTGCAGATTAATATTCACCGTGGTGGGGATTTTGCGTGGCATGAAAAAAAAATGTTCAACCTCTCGACTCTCGGGGGGCTGCGGCAGATAAATCCAAGGAGATGGCTTGGCTTATTCATGGAGGTGATTGCACACATGATTGGCCTGCAAGATCCCCAGATCTCACACCCTGTGATTTCTCGTTGTAGGGGATACCTAAAATCACATCACGGGTGTGAGATCTGGGGATCTCGCAGGCCAGTCATGTGTGCAATCACCTCCATGCATAAGTCATCTCCATGGATTTATCTGCCGCATCCCCCAAAGTGTCAAGAGTTTGAACTATTTTTACTTTCCCTGCAATACATGGTAATGTATAGGGAAAGTATTGGAATCATGCCGAAAATCGCAACTCGAGTTTTCGACGGATCTACACGTTTCGAGACCTCTAGAATACGAAAAAACCATTTTTAGCGTGACGTCTGTGTGTGTGTCTGTGTGTCTGTGTGTGTGTCTGTCTGTGCAGATTTTGTATCCACTCTAACTAAAAAACTAATGGACCGAATTTCACAAAATTTTATAGGTAAGTCACTTGTGGGCGGGGCTGGTGCTGATTAGTTTTGAGTACGATTCGGAATAAAAGAACCCGCCTTTTTTGTGAAATGGCCCGCAAAAGCTTGTATCCACTGTAGCTGAAAAACTAATGGACCGAATTTCACAAAATTCGGTAGATGAGTCACGTATAGGTTACCCTGGTGTTGATTAGATTTTGGTACGATTCAGAAAAAAATAACCTGCCTTTTTTTGCAAAATGGCCAGCAAAAATTGCTAAAATCTAAAATAAAAAACTGGGTATACTCAAATATATCCATTAAATGCTGATTTAATACGTAATTTTTAACGACGAAAAGAATAAGACCAACCCCATTACATTGGGACTAGCCGTTCTCGAGATATTTTAGTTTTTCTTACTTTCCCTACGCCACCCTTGAAAATAAGTCCGGTTATCGAATGAGAACGAAAATTGAATTAAAAGCGAAATAAATTTAATTATAACGTTAATATAAGTCTGCAGGGAAAGTCATGTGCTGCTCACTTCAGATTTTTACTTTCCCTGCAATACATGGTAATGTATAGGGAAAGTATTGGAATCATTCCGAAAATCGCAACTCGAGTTTTCGACGGATCTACACGTTTCGAGACCTCTAGAATACGAAAAAACCATTTTTAGCGTGACGTCTGTGTGTGTGTCTGTGTGTCTGTCTGTGTGTCTGTGCAGATTTTGTATCCACTCTAACTAAAAAACTAATGGACCGAATTTCACAAAATTTTGTAGGTAAGTCACTTGTGGGCGGGGCTGGTGCTGATTGGTTTTGGGTACGATTCGGAATAAAAGAACCCGCCTTTTTTTCGAAATGGCCCGCAAAAGTTTGTATCCGCAGTTGCTGAAAAACTACTGGACCGAATTTCACAAAATTCGGTAGATAAGTCACTTATCGGTTACTCTGGTGCGGATTAGATTTTGGTACGATCCGGAAAGAAATGACCTGCTTTTTTTTGCAAAATGGCCCGCAAAAATTGCTAAAATCTAAACTAAAGAACTGGGTATACACAAATATATCCATTAAATGCTGATTTAATACGTAATTTTTAAAAACGAAAAGAATAAGATCAACCCTATTACGCTAGGACTAGCCGTTCTCGAGATATTTTAGTTTTTCGTACTTTCCCTACGCCACCTTTGAAAATAAGCCAGGTTACCGAATGAGAACGAAAATTGAATTAAAAGCGAAATAAATTTAATTAAAATAAAGAGAACGTTAATATAAGTCTTCAGGGAAAGTCATGTGCTGCCCACATCAGATTTTTACTTTCCCTGCAATACATGGTAATGTATAGGGAAAGTATTAGAATCATGCCGAAAATCACAACTCGAGTTTTCGACGGATCTACACGATTCGAGACCAATAGAATACGAAAAACCATATTTAGCGTGACGTCTGTGTGTGTGTCTGTGTGTCTGTCTGTCTGTCTGTGTGTCTGTCTGTTTGTGTGTCTGTCTGTCAGTCTGTGCAGATTTTGTATCCACTCTAACTAAAAAACTAAAGGACAGAATTTCACAAAATTTGGTAGGTAAGTCACTTGTGAGTGAGTCTGGTGCTGATTAGTTTTGGGTACGATTTGGAATAAAAGAACCCGCCTTTTTTTGCGAAATGGCCCTCAAAAGCTTGTATCCACTCTAACTGAAAAACTACTGGACTGAATTTCACAAAATTCTGTAGAAGAGTAACTTGTGGGTCACCCTGGTGCTTATTAGATTTTGGTACGATTCAGAAAAAAATAACCTGCACTTTTTTTGCAAAACGGCCCGCAAAAATCGTCAAAATCTAAACTGAAGAACTAGGTATACTCAAATATATCCATTAAAGGCTCGTTTAATACGTAATTTTTAACGACGAAAATAATAAGACCAACCCCATTACACTAGGACTAGCCGTTCTCGAGATATTTTAGTTTTCCATATTTTCTCTACGCCACCTTTGAAAATAAGTCCGGTTACCGAATGAGAACGAAATTTGAATTAAAAGTGAAATACATTTAATTAAAATATAGAGAACGTTAATATAAGTCTGCAGAGAAAGTCATGTGCTGCCCACTACTGTGAATATTAAGCTACAAACTGCATGTCTCTCTAACCCACACATATTACTTTCCCTGCAATACATGGTAATGTATAGGGAAAGTATTGGAATCATGTCGAAAATCGCAACTCGAGTTTTCGACGGATCTACACGTTTCAAGACCTCTAGAATACGAAAAAACCATTTTTAGCGTGACGTCTGTGTGTGTGTCTGTCTGTCTGTGGGTCTGTGTGTCTGTCTGTCTGTGCAGATCTTGTATCCACTCTAACTAAAAAACTAATAGACCGAATTTCACAAAATTTGGTATTTAAGTCACTTGTGAGAGAGTCTGGTGCTGATTAGTTCTGGGTACTATTTGGAATTAAAGAACCCGCCTTTTTTTGCGAAATGGCCCGCAAAAGCTTGTATCCACTCTAACTGAAAAACTACTGGACAGAATTTCACAAATTTCGGTAGATGAGTCACTTGTGGGTTACCCTGGTGCTGATTAGATTTTGGTACGATTCGGAAAAAAATAACCAGCCTTTTTTTGCGAAATAGCCCGCAAAAATCTTCAAAATCTAAACAAAAGAACTAGGTATACTCAAATATATCCATTAAATGCTCGTTTAATAGGTAATTTTTAAAGACAAAAAGAATAAGACCAACCACATTACTCTAGGACTA
This sequence comes from Amaurobius ferox, assembly GCA_951213105.1. Classification (NCBI taxonomy): domain Eukaryota; kingdom Metazoa; phylum Arthropoda; class Arachnida; order Araneae; family Amaurobiidae; genus Amaurobius; species Amaurobius ferox. Next base: position 43,156,339 of record OX578146.1, read on the forward strand.
GCCGTTCTCGAGATATTTTAGTTTTTCGTACTTTCCCTACGCCAGCTCTGAAAATAAGCCCGGTTACCGAATGAGAAGGAAAATAGAATTAAAAGTGAATTAAATTTAATTAAAATAAAAATAACGTGAATATAAGTCTGAAGGGAAAGTCATGTGCTGCCCACATCAGATTTTTACTTTCCCTGCAATACATGGTAATGTATAGGGAAAGTATTGGAATCATGTCGAAAATCGCAAGTCGAGTTTTCGACGGATCTACATATTTCGAGACCTCTAGAATCCGAAAATACAATTTTTAGCGTGACGTCGGTGTGTGTGTGTCTGTCTGTCTGTCTTTACGTCTGTCTATCTGTCTGTCTGTGCATATTTTGTATCCACTTTAACTAAAAAACTAATCGACCGAATTTCACAAAATTTGGTAGGTAAGTCACTTGTGGGCGAGTCTGGTGCTGATTAGTTTTGGGTACGATTTGAGATAAAAGAACCCGCCCTTTTTCGCAAAATGGCCCGCAAAAGTTTGTATCCACTCTAGCTGAAAAACTAATGGACCGAATTTCACAAAATTCGGTAGATGATTCACTTATGGATCACCCTGGTGCTGATTCGATTTTGGTACAATTCGAAAAAAAATAACCTTCAGGAAAAGTCATGTGCTGCTCACATCAGATTTTTTTTTTATAGCTTTTTACTTTTGCTCCGAACTTTTGAATCACCCGGTACATGTTTCGTCCATAAAAATTCTTAAATGTATTGTATTAACATTAAAATTTTAAAGTACACACTTTAATATATGAATTTAAATGTATACCAATTACAATATTTATTATATTAAGGCTTTCTTTTTTTCAATAGCAGAAGATAGGACGACACCATTTTTACTTTCCCTGCAATACATGGTAATGTATAGGGAAAGTATTGGAATCATGCCGAAAATCGCAACTCGAGTTTTCGACAGATCTACACGTTTCGAAACCTCTAGAATAAGAAAAAACCATTTTTATCGTGTCGTCTGTGTGTGTGTCTGTGTGTGTGTCTGTCTGTGCAGATTTTGTATCCACTCTAACTAAAAAACTAATGGACCGATATTTCACAAAATTTTATAGGTAAGTCACTTGTGGGCGGGGCTGGTGCTGATTAGTTTTGAGTACGATTCGGAATAAAAGAACCCGCCTTTTTTGTGAAATGGCCCGCAAAAGCTTGTATCCACTGTAGCTGAAAAACTAATGGACCGAATTTCACAAAATTCGGTAGATGAGTCACGTATAGGTTACCCTGGTGTTGATTAGATTTTGGTACGATTCAGAAAAAAATAACCTGCCTTTTTTTGCAAAATGGCCAGCAAAAATTGCTAAAATCTAAAATAAAAAACTGGGTATACTCAAATATATCCATTAAATGCTGATTTAATACGTAATTTTTAACGACGAAAAGAATAAGACCAACCCCATTACATTGGGACTAGCCGTTCTCGAGATATTTTAGTTTTTCTTACTTTCCCTACGCCACCCTTGAAAATAAGTCCGGTTATCGAATGAGAACGAAAATTGAATTAAAAGCGAAATAAATTTAATTAAGATAAAGATAACGTTAATATAAGTCTGCAGGGAAAGTCATGTGCTGCTCACTTCAGATTTTTACTTTCCCTGCAATACATGGTAATGTATAGGGAAAGTATTGGAATCATTCCGAAAATCGCAACTCGAGTTTTCGACGGATCTACACGTTTCGAGACCTCTAGAATACGAAAAAACCATTTTTAGCGTGACGTCTGTGTGTGTGTCTGTGTGTCTGTCTGTGTGTCTGTGCAGATTTTGTATCCACTCTAACTAAAAAACTAATGGACCGAATTTCACAAAATTTTGTAGGTAAGTCACTTGTGGGCGGGGCTGGTGCTGATTGGTTTTGGTTACGATTCGGAATAAAAGAACCCGCCTTTTTTTCGAAATGGCCCGCAAAAGTTTGTATCCGCAGTTGCTGAAAAACTACTGGACCGAATTTCACAAAATTCGGTAGATAAGTCACTTATCGGTTACTCTGGTGCGGATTAGATTTTGGTACGATCCGGAAAGAAATGACCTGCTTTTTTTTGCAAAATGGCCCGCAAAAATTGCTAAAATCTAAACTAAAGAACTGGGTATACACAAATATATCCATTAAATGCTGATTTAATACGTAATTTTTAAAAACGAAAAGAATAAGATCAACCCTATTACGCTAGGACTATCCGTTCTCGAGATATTTTAGTTTTTCGTACTTTCCCTACGCCACCTTTGAAAATAAGCCAGGTTACCGAATGAGAACGAAAATTGAATTAAAAGCGAAATAAATTTAATTAAAATAAAGAGAACGTTAATATAAGTCTTCAGGGAAAGTCATGTGCTGCCCACATCAGATTTTTACTTTCCCTGCAATACATGGTAATGTATAGGGAAAGTATTAGAATCATGCCGAAAATCACAACTCGAGTTTTCGACGGATCTACACGATTCGAGACCAATAGAATACGAAAAACCATATTTAGCGTGACGTCTGTGTGTGTGTCTGTGTGTCTGTCTGTCTGTCTGTGTGTCTGTCTGTTTGTGTGTCTGTCTGTCAGTCTGTGCAGATTTTGTATCCACTCTAACTAAAAAACTAAAGGACAGAATTTCACAAAATTTGGTAGGTAAGTCACTTGTGAGTGAGTCTGGTGCTGATTAGTTTTGGGTACGATTTGGAATAAAAGAACCCGCCTTTTTTTGCGAAATGGCCCTCAAAAGCTTGTATCCACTCTAACTGAAAAACTACTGGACTGAATTTCACAAAATTCTGTAGAAGAGTAACTTGTGGGTCACCCTGGTGCTTATTAGATTTTGGTACGATTCAGAAAAAAATAACCTGCACTTTTTTTGCAAAACGGCCCGCAAAAATCGTCAAAATCTAAACTGAAGAACTAGGTATACTCAAATATATCCATTAAAGGCTCGTTTAATACGTAATTTTTAACGACGAAAATAATAAGACCAACCCCATTACACTAGGACTAGCCGTTCTCGAGATATTTTAGTTTTCCATATTTTCTCTACGCCACCTTTGAAAATAAGTCCGGTTACCGAATGAGAACGAAATTTGAATTAAAAGTGAAATACATTTAATTAAAATATAGAGAACGTTAATATAAGTCTGCAGAGAAAGTCATGTGCTGCCCACTACTGTGAATATTAAGCTACAAACTGCATGTCTCTCTAACCCACACATATTACTTTCCCTGCAATACATGGTAATGTATAGGGAAAGTATTGGAATCATGTCGAAAATCGCAACTCGAGTTTTCGACGGATCTACACGTTTCAAGACCTCTAGAATACGAAAAAACCATTTTTAGCGTGACGTCTGTGTGTGTGTCTGTCTGTCTGTGGGTCTGTGTGTCTGTCTGTCTGTGCAGATCTTGTATCCACTCTAACTAAAAAACTAATAGACCGAATTTCACAAAATTTGGTATTTAAGTCACTTGTGAGAGAGTCTGGTGCTGATTAGTTCTGGGTACTATTTGGAATTAAAGAACCCGCCTTTTTTTGCGAAATGGCCCGCAAAAGCTTGTATCCACTCTAACTGAAAAACTACTGGACAGAATTTCACAAATTTCGGTAGATGAGTCACTTGTGGGTTACCCTGGTGCTGATTAGATTTTGGTACGATTCGGAAAAAAATAACCAGCCTTTTTTTGCGAAATAGCCCGCAAAAATCTTCAAAATCTAAACAAAAGAACTAGGTATACTCAAATATATCCATTAAATGCTCGTTTAATAGGTAATTTTTAAAGACAAAAAGAATAAGACCAACCACATTACTCTAGGACTAGCCGTTCTCGAGATATTTTAGTTTTTCGTACTTTCCCTACGCCAGCTCTGAAAATAAGCCCGGTTACCGAATGAGAAGGAAAATAGAATTAAAAGTGAATTAAATTTAATTAAAATAAAAATAACGTGAATATAAGTCTGAAGGGAAAGTCATGTGCTGCCCACATCAGATTTTTACTTTCCCTGCAATACATGGTAATGTATAGGGAAAGTATTGGAATCATGTCGAAAATCGCAAGTCGAGTTTTCGACGGATCTACATATTTCGAGACCTCTAGAATCCGAAAATACAATTTTTAGCGTGACGTCGGTGTGTGTGTGTCTGTCTGTCTGTCTTTACGTCTGTCTATCTGTCTGTCTGTGCATATTTTGTATCCACTTTAACTAAAAAACTAATCGACCGAATTTCACAAAATTTGGTAGGTAAGTCACTTGTGGGCGAGTCTGGTGCTGATTAGTTTTGGGTACGATTTGAGATAAAAGAACCCGCCCTTTTTCGCAAAATGGCCCGCAAAAGTTTGTATCCACTCTAGCTGAAAAACTAATGGACCGAATTTCACAAAATTCGGTAGATGATTCACTTATGGATCACCCTGGTGCTGATTCGATTTTGGTACAATTCGAAAAAAAATAACCTTCAGGAAAAGTCATGTGCTGCTCACATCAGATTTTTTTTTTATAGCTTTTTACTTTTGCTCCGAACTTTTGAATCACCCGGTACATGTTTCGTCCATAAAAATTCTTAAATGTATTGTATTAACATTAAAATTTTAAAGTACACACTTTAATATATGAATTTAAATGTATACCAATTACAATATTTATTATATTAAGGCTTTCTTTTTTTCAATAGCAGAAGATAGGACGACACCATTTTTACTTTCCCTGCAATACATGGTAATGTATAGGGAAAGTATTGGAATCATGCCGAAAATCACAACTCGAGTTTTCGACGGATCTACACGTTTCGAGACCTCTAGAATACGAAAAAACCATTTTTAGCGTGACGTCTGTGCGTGTGTCTGTGTGTCTGTCTGTCTGTCTGTCTGTCTGTCTGTCTGTCTGTGTGTCTGTCTGTGTGTCTGTCTGTCTGTCTGTGCAGATTTTGTATCCACTGTAATTAAAAAACTAATCGACCGAATTTCACAAAATTTGGTAGGTAAGTCACTTGTGGGCGGGGCTAGTGCTGATTAGTTTTGGGTACGATTCGGAATAAAAGAACCCGCCTTTTTTTGCGAAATGGCCCGCAAAAGCTTGTATCCACTCTAGCTGAAAAACTAATGAACCGAATTTCACAAAATTCGGTAGATGAGTCACGTATAAGTCACTCTGGTGCTGATTAGATTTTGGTACGATTCGGAAAAAAATAACCTGCCTTTTTTTGCAAAACGGCCCGCAAAAATCTTCAAAATCTAAACTAAAGAACTTGGTATACTTAGATATATCCATTAAATGCCCGTTTAATATGTAATGTTTAACGACGAAAAGAATAAGACCAACCCCATTACACTAGGACTAGCCGTTCTCGAGATATTTTAGTTTTTCGTACTTTCCCTACGCCACCTTTGAAAATAAGCCCGGTTACCGAATGAGAACGAAATTTGAATTAAAAGTGAATTACATTTAATTGAAATAAATAGAACGTGGATATAAGTTTGCAGGGAAAGTCATGTGCTGCCCACATCAGATTTTTACTTTCCCTGCAATACATGGTAATGTATAGGGAAAGTATTGGAATCATGCCGAAAATCGCAACTCGAGTTTTCGACAGATCTACACGTTTCGAAACCTCTAGAATAAGAAAAAACCATTTTTAGCGTGTCGTCTGTGTGTGTGTCTGTGTGTGTGTCTGTTTGTGCAGATTTTGTATCCACTCTAACTAAAAAACTAATGGACCGATATTTCACAAAATTTTATAGGTAAGTCACTTGTGGGCGGGGCTGGTGCTGATTAGTTTTGAGTACGATTCGGAATAAAAGAACCCGCCTTTTTTGTGAAATGGCCCGCAAAAGCTTGTATCCACTGTAGCTGAAAAACTAATGGACCGAATTTCACAAAATTCGGTAGATGAGTCACGTATAGGTTACCCTGGTGCTGATTAGATTTTGGTACGATTCAGAAAAAAATAACCTGCCTTTTTTTGCAAAATGGCCCGCAAAAATTGCTAAAATCTAAAATAAAAAACTGGGTATACTCAAATATATCCATTAAATGCTGATTTAATACGTAATTTTTAACGACGAAAAGAATAAGACCAACCCCATTACATTGGGACCAGCCGTTCTCGAGATATTTTAGTTTTTCTCACTTTCCCTACGCCAATTTTTGAAAATAAGTCCGATTTTCGAATGAGAACGAAAATTGAATTAAAAGTGAAATAAATTTAATTAAGATAAAGATAACGTTAATATAAGTCTGCAGGGAAAGTCATGTGCTGCTCACTTCAGATTTTTACTTTCCCTGCAATACATGGTAATGTATAGGGAAAGTATTGGAATCATTCCGAAAATCGCAACTCGAGTTTTCGACGGATCTACACGTTTCGAGACCTCTAGAATACGAAAAAACCATTTTTAGCGTGACGTCTGTGTGTGTGTCTGTGTGTCTGTCTGTGTGTCTGTCTGTATGTCTGTCTGTGCAGATTTTGTATCCACTCTAACTAAAAAACTAATGGACCGAATTTCACAAAATTTTGTAGGTAAGTCACTTGTGGGCGGGGCTGGTGCTGATTAGTTTTGGGTACGATTCGGAATAAAAGAACCCGCCTTTTTTGTGAAATGGCCCGCAAAAGCTGGTATCCACTGTAGCTGAAGAACTAATGTACCGAATTTCACAAAATTCGGTAGATAAGTCACGTATGGGTCACCCTGGTGCTGATTAGATTTTGGTATGATTCAGAAAAAAATAACCTGCCCTTTTTTGCAGAATGGCCCGCAAAAATTGTCCAAATCTAAACTAAAGAACTACGTATGCTCAAATATATCCATTAAATACTTGTTTATTACGTAATTTTTAGCGAAGAAAAGAATAAGACCAACCCCATTACATTAGGACTAGCCGTTCTCAAGATATTTTAGTTTTCCGTATTTTCTCTATGCCACCTTTGAAAATAAGTCCGGTTACCGAATGAGAACGAAAATTGAATTAAAAGTGAAATAAATTTAATTAAAATAAAGAGAACATGGATATAAGTCTGCAGGGAAAGTCATGTGCTGCCCACATCAGATTTTTACTTTCCCTGCAATATATGGTAATGTATAGGGAAAGTATTGGAATCATGTCGAAAATCGCAACTCGAGTTTTCGACGGATCTACACGTTTCAAGACCTCTAGAATACGAAAAAACCACTTTTACCGTGACGTCTGTGTGTATGTCTGTGTGTCTGTCTGTGCAGATTTTGTATCCACTCTAACTAAAAAACTAATGGACCGAATTTCACAAAATTTTGTAGGTAAGTCACTTGTGGGCGGGGCTGGTGCTGATTAGTTTTGGGTACGATTCGGAATAAAAGAACCCGCCTTTTTTGTGAAATGGCCCGCAAAAGCTTGTATCCACTGTAGCTGAAAAACTATTAGACCGAATTTCACAAAATTCGGTATATGAGTCAGGTATAGGTCACCCTGGTGCTGATTAGATTTTGGTACGAATCAGAAAAAAATAACCTGCCTTCTTTTGCAAAATGGCCCGCAAAAATTGCTAAAATCTAAAATAAAAACTGGGTATACTCAAATATATCCATTAAATGCTGATTTAATACGTAATTTTTTACGACGAAAAGAATAAGACCAACCCCATTACACTAGGTCTAGCCGTTCTCGAGATATTTTAGTTTTTCGTACTTTCCCTACGCCACCTTTGAAAAGAAGTCCGGTTACCGAATGAGAACGAAATTGAATTAAAAGTGAAATAAATTTAATTAAAATAAAGAGAACGCTAATATAAGTCTGCAGGGAAAGTCATGTGCTGCTCACATCAGATTTTTACATTCCCTGCAATACATGGTAATGTATAGGGTAAGTATTGGAATCATGCCGAAAATCGCAACTCGAGTTTTCGACGGATCTACACGTTAAGAGACCTCTAGAATACGAAAAAACTAATTTTAGTGTAACGTCTGTGTGTGTGTCTGTGTGTCTGTCTGTCTGTGTGTCTGTGTGTCTGTCTGTCTGTGCAGATTTTGTAGTCACTCTAATTAAAAAACTAATGGACCGAATTTCACAAAATTTGGTAGGTAAGTCACTTGTGGGCGAGTCTGGTGCTCATTACTTTTGGGTATGATTCGGGATAAAAGAACCCGCCTTTTTTCCGAAATGGCCCGCAAAAGTTTGTATCCACTCTATCTGAAAAACTAATGGACCGAATTTTACAAAATTCAGTAGATGTGTCACTTGAGGGTCCCCCTCGTGCTGATTAGATTTTGGTATGATTCGAAGAAAAATAACCCGCCTTTTTTGCAAAATGGCCCGCAAAAATCGTCAAAATCTAAACTAAAGAACTACGTATGCTCAAATATATCCATTAAATGCTTGTTTAATACGTAATATTTAACGAAGAAAAGAATAAGACCAACCCCATTACACTAGGACTAGCCGTTCTCGAGATATTTTAGTTTTTCTTATTTTCTCTACGCCACCTTTGAAAATAAGTCCGGTTACCGAATGAGAAAGAAAATTGAATTAGAAGTGAAATCAATTTAATTAAAATAAAGATAATGTGGATATAAGTCTGCAGGGAAAGTCATATGCTGCCCACATCAGATTTTTTTCTTGTTTTGCCACACCAGGGGTGATATGAATTTGCTGCCTTTGATGGCAATGTGTATCTCAGCGTTAACAGATAATTGTTTATTCTTTCAGATAGCCGATGTCATAAGAATTTAAGTAAGATTGTTAAAATAATTTAAGTAATGAAACTGCAAGTAATTAATTCATTTCCTTGGATATTGTAGGAATTTCTAATAGTCATAGGATCCAGCTGTTTTTTTTTACTCACACATCACCTGCAAATTGCTTGGTCATATACTCTTTTAAATTGTTCTCCGAATCTTCTTAAATATAAGTTTGGGCAGTGAGTCCGGCAACGAATCAAAGTATCAGTTTGATGTCGTGAAAGTTAGGTTTCGTCACGCGTGATATCTCTTTCCTGAGTAAACTTTGAGTGTTGCTGCCAAAATACAGAACATTTTCGCATTATTACAGTTAAAAATTACAGTTATTATTACAGTTAGTTGTTTGTTAAATTTGAAGTAGCAATATCCAGCGTAAACAGCTTCCGTGATAGTGCAGTGCACATACACGAACGACCATGAAAGTTTAGTGATGTCGGAGGGGTAAGATGACAGTTACAGAAAACAAATCCAGTCCCTCTTGATAACCCGAGAACAAATTGAGCATATTTCTAATCCTCATGACATCCGATATGAAGAGCCAAGCAAAAATAAGTCAGTCATGAGTGGGACAAGTACACTCTTGCTTCCAATATGAGAAATCACTACTTATTTAAAAGGACATAAAATAGTATATAGTAAGAAGTTTACTTTCATTTCTTAAGGAAATCAAAACAGGAATTTCATAGAACCCTTTCACTTTATTTTCAGTACATTAAAAAAACACATTCCAAAAATTTTAAATTAATTTTTAGAGGATGTTGATCAATTAAGCTGGAGATCAAGTATTTAAATATCTTGTTCTCAACCGCTGTATCTCTCCTAGAATTGTTGATCGTATTAGTCAAATTTTTTTCTAAACGTTCCTACAAACCAGTGTCTATCAATAACATCACACCTTCACCATTTTTTTTTTCGATAAACAGACAGCAGATAGCGAAAATCTTTTAAAAATCAGTGTTGCAATTACATCAATTTATAAAATTAGGTTTTCCAATCTTGAGGATCTTATCGAAGATTAAAAAAGTTTGACATTTAAAGTATTTCTTGCCAGATGGGTCTTTCTTAAATATTAATTAAAGTAAATGTGCATTAAAATTTTACATTAAGGAACACCAGAACTACATCAGAACACAGGATTTAATAAATATACAATTCTACAATTTTATTTTATTTTGAAGCAGTTTATATTTTCTTCCGAAAGAACAAAACAAAAAAATCTGATGTGGACAACACATGACTTTCCTTATATAATACAATAAATTTACCCCTTTTACACTTAAAAAATAATGTATAAGATCCACTGTACTGTGTTTTAACGTTGAATTGTACATATGGCGATTTCCCAGATGGCAACATGTAATACTATTTTAAAGTACCCAATTGACTTATATTTCCCACAACTATAAATTAATAATTATTAATACTGATAGCATCCTCAATAAACGATTTAGCCCATATATTAAAATATTTTAAAATTAATTCATCAATTAGGTTTCATTTTTGCACTTTTGACGAAATTTTCATCAATCTGGGGCGAAATATAGCCAAGTCGGCGATACTTTGCTAAAATATTCGTCATTTTTGCCATATATATCACCAAGTGTTACAGACAAACGGAGATAAGAGCATTTCTTAAATACGAGAATGTATGCCGCCATATGGCGTAGATCATAATTTGCGGAAATTTACTCTTCATTTAGAGTTATTACTCTGCATTTAGCGTCAAATTATAACAATATTGCAATAATTTATTATATTTGAGAACTTCATCGAAAACAAATGAACTTTATTCAAATAATGTCATCGAAATATAAATCGCCTGGCTCTCTGTATAAAATTATCTGTATAAAATTAAATTATCTGTAATATCTGCATAAAATGAATATTTCATTCATTAACTTGTTTTCATTCCTTTCATTCAGCTGCGATATTCTTAAAATTATCACAATAATTCAATAATTTATTTTACTTAAAAACGTTAAACCATGGAGGTAAAATTACTTTCTAATTCCATTCTTAAAACTTTATCAAAAAAGCAATAATATGGGATCGTCTGCTTGTCTATGTAAAATCAGTGAATGTTTCATTCATATCAGCTATATTGCAGACTACACAGCTAAATAATTTTGCGTTGACGAAATTCAGCAATTCTTATAAAACTCATCTTACAGCTTGATGTGTTTTCATTCTCTATACAAGAAAGTTAGGATTCCTTGAAGAAATGATAAAAGTTTGATGATAATTTAAACTCAAAAATATTGTATTTACGATGACGGACTATATCGATGCAAAGTAAAAAAAAAGATTTAAAGCTGTTTTAGAACGGATGCAACACTAAATATAAAATAAAAAGAACATTAATAATCACGATTTTGACACAAGATGGATGCCATATTTTATTTTGAAGTGGGTCACCTTATATCTCTGAATAATATGGGTGCAATTAGTATTTTAGTTTCTATTTCAAAAACGACCGAATATATTTTGCTGATTTTTTTTAAATATATTTTATGGGATAATTTGAATATTTCCTAAAATTTTGAAAGCAATTTGTGAATTTTAAATTCACTTAAAAGTGTTTGAATAATTAGGTCCCCTATGGTTCAATGTACTTCAATTATTCAATCCGGGTTCAATCCAAAACTAAATGAGTGATATTATTTATTTACATTCCCATATGTCCCACAGACCATCTCAACAGCATACTAAAATTTATGTTTGATAAAGTAATTTTTACGACAGTTGTCGTGCAAACAGACAGACAGACAGAATGAACAAAGTCATAAAAACTTTCCAATTATGTTATAAAGTGTAAAAAATACATCTCGTATGGATAATCCATTTCGAGACATCCCGTTTGGATAACATTATGCGGACAATAAGTTTATTGCCAATTTGTTTGAAGAAAAATATAGCATGCTGCTCAGCAACAGAATTGAATATAATGTATTTATACAGCAAGCAGTTTTTATTAAAACTTTCCAACATAGTTGCAAAGTGTTTGCGTTCACTATCTCTGTCTGTCAGTTCGCACGATAACTGCTGTAAAAATGAATTTATCAAAATACAATTTTAGTACGTTATTGAGAGGGTCTGTGTTGAAGACCCAGACCGTCCGACTCGTCCAGAGGACTAAGAGCAACTATTTGGACGGCCGGGAAGGAGAGGGTCTGTGTGACATATTGAAATGAAAATCAATAATATCACCCTATTATTTTTATACATAATCATGTTTGAAAAAATGAAATACATTGACCCGTAAGGGACTTAATTTTTTAAGAGCACTTAAAATTAACAAATTGCTTCGAAAATTTAAAAATACTCAAATTATCTCATAATATATATATATATATACTTTTCAGCAAAATATGTCATATAGTGTTTTAAAGAAAAATTGAAATAATAGTTACACCCCTGATATATGAAGAGATCACGTGACTCATTGTAAAATAAAATTTGCGTAGTGATACATTTTGCATAAAAGATAGTTTCATATTCCCGATATGGCTCGGTGACAAGGCGATACTTTATTTTATAATGGGTGGACAATTTAGGCAATTTATTTACAAGTAGTAGATGAAGAATAACAGCTTGAGAGATACAATGATGGACAAAAATGAGCCCTTGGGCATAACAAAGTAACCAATGAAAGCTAATGTAGATCACGCCCAGATAACTGGAGAGAATTGGCACAACGATACAGTAAATTTAATGAGATCCAAGGGTGGAATTCAAAGTTACCCCTGTGCATCTAGGAAGGAGTAAGACTAAAAAAAAAATATGTTGTGTAACAAGCACGTAAAATGTGCTTCAACTCTCGATAAATTTGCTGTGGTATAAACACGAGCAATGGGCTTTAACACATTCGATATAGTTCCTGTGATATATGTACGTAAAATATGATAATAGTCTCTCCCTAAAATATTGTGATTGATGATGCACGAAAATATCTATGCTTGAATACGCTCACAGAAGGTGCGCTTAGTGAAGGATGTCCAATGATAACCTAGTGTAGATTTTGCATACATAATTGTGAATTTAATTTTTAACACTTTACAACAATGTTGAAAAGTGTTTATGACTTTGTTCATTCTGTCTGTCTGTCTGTCTGTCTGTCTGACGTTAGCACGATAACTGCCGTAAAAATGACTTAATCAAAATGAAATTTTAGTATGTTGTTCAGATGGTCTGTAGGACCTGTGGGAATATAAATGAATAATATCACCCAATTAGTTTTGGATTGAACCCGGGTTGAAAAAAATGAAATACATTGAGCCCTATGGGACCAAATTTTTCAAACATTTTTTAAGCGGATTTAAAATTCACAAATTGCTTCGAAATTTTTAGGTAATATTCAAATTGTTCCATAAAATATAGAAAAAAAAAAAAAAAAAATTCAGCGAAATATATTCAGTAGTTGTTTAAATAAAAATTAAAATAATAATAACACCTCTTATATGAAACGATCACGTGACCATGATATGAAAGTATCACGTGATCCACTTCAAAATGATGTATGGCATCCATCTTGTCTCAAAATCGTGATTTTTAAAGTTCTTTTAACTTTATATTGAGTGTTGTATCCGTCCTAAAACCACTTTATTTTGGTTTAAATTCTGTGCATCTACATACTAAATCAACGCAATTACAATATATATGAGTTTAAATGCTCATCCAAATTTGATTATTTCTACAACAAACCCTATTTTTCACTTATATAAAATGTAAACAGCAAAATATGTAGGATATGTTGTATAGAAATTGCTGTATTTTTTTAACGCAAAAGAATTTAGCTCATGGAGTCTGCATAGCTGATATGAAAGAAATATTCATTCACTTTACCGAGAGAAGGACGATTTTTTGCGATGAAGTTTTAAGCATAGAGTTAAATTACTTGTAGCTCCATGTTCTTAATTTTTAAATAAAATAAATTATTATAGTATAGTGATGAATGACATGAATGGGAAATTATTTATGAATGAAATGCTGCTTTTTTAGAGAGAGCCAGGCGTGTTATTTTTTCTATGACGTCATTTGAATGAATTTCAGTTGTTTTCAATGAAGTTTTTAAATATAATAAATTATCGTGGTATTATGATAATTCTAAAATTATTATCGAGTAATATATCATATTTTAGAGATGTTTAATCCAGGCAATTTATATTTCAATGCCGTCATTTGAATGAAGTTCATTTTTTTCGATGAAGGTTTAAGTTTTCAAATATAATAAATCAATGTAGTATTGCGCGAAGTTTTAAAATATTACCGAGGAATGTATTGCATTTTAGTCATTTTTAAATAAAATTGCATTGCTGTTGAAAAGTGTTTCATAATCATTGCTTTAAGCATGATTGATCTTTCTTGTCCTTTATATTCTAATATTCCGAAAAGAAAGGGTATACTTCTAGTTTAAATAAAATACCATGAAATGATTGACTATTGGTGAATAGTTCAGCCCCAAAATGCAAAACTATTTGCACACAATATAACGAACAGACATAATATTATAACAATAACACACTTTTTTTCAACAAATTACCTTATCTCGTAAATGTAACAAACTAGGAGATCCACGAGAATGGTGTTAGCAAATTTACTGCATAATAAGGTATAAGAAAGACGAACATATTTAACAACAGTATTTTTCAGAAATATTTCCGAAATATTTTTAGGAAGTTCTCTACTGTGTTTTTTATTCATATTGTCAAAATTTTACATATATTATGAACCATTACCTTCTCTATACAACAGTATGTGTCAGTAGAAGTTAAATATGTATTATTATTTTCGTTAAATTTACAGCTGGTTACCTGTTACTTAATGTCAACGTCATACTATACTTGCGAAAATAAGAGTATATTATTGTCAAATAAAAGAGTTAATTCCAAATTAATCACATTCTTATGTTAGTACTGTCACTTTTCTGAATTACTCCATTTACAAAAAGAGGCATAATGTCATTGAACCTATAAATATCTTTTCTTAAGTAAGAGAACGAGAAAAGTCATATCGAACATAAGAATGATACTTAAGAAAATGTTTCGCACAGAAAGAAAAAGAGAAACATTTTAAGGAGGCAAAAGAATTGGACTTGAAAAATCAATTTCATTTTTACTACAAATTATTTCTGGCCTAATAACTGAAATTTAGACCAACGTCATATGTTAGGTATATTGGAAGATTTCTCAATATATTTTTAAAAATTCTTGTACTCAGACAATTATTGATCAGAAGATTTTTATATATTTTTTTGTAGATTTTTATGCAGTTTCTTGTAGTTTTACTGTAGATTTTTATATACGTAATAATTCACTTATTCAATTAATTACTTTTAATCTTTAAAAATTGCTTGCACTGCCACCATTAAACCAACTTTTTCTTTTAATTAGTATATTCAAAGATTTATTCTTTCAGGTCTATATAAACCCTCATTTAAATTCTTCATCCAATGAGTATTTATAGCTGCGCCTTGTTCCTAGTTGAAAATTATTTAAATTTCCGATGCTTGCAAAAATATTGAATTTTTCATCTTTAAATACTTCTGGTTTTCAAAAGTAAACAGAATTATACAAAAATAAAATATTTAAAACTGAATATTTTTCAGTGTTTCAAAGGAAGTTATTAAGCAATAACTTTATAAGGAAAGATCATGAGTGTACACGCAAGGTCCAATTATAGTAAAGTGACTATGCTCGATCGGAATAGGATAACGAACTATGCAGCAATGTTAGGTAGATGAAAAAAAAACAATTTCAAAGTAACATTATCTAATTAATAAGGATAGACATCAGGAACACCTGAATCCCGTACATGAAAGGCAATGCATACCTGTCTTATTCCACTGATCGAACGATTAGTAATCCATCAGGAGTCGTGACGAATACGTCAAATCCCATATCTAGATATGTTTTATTCTGATATGTATGTCACAGATGGAAATACGACACTGGAATTATTATGTCCGTTTGTGAATCTTTTAGCAACGTTTAACAGCATTGCGGCATGACTGCGCATCCAACAAGCGATTAAGTATGACTGATATTTATTGAAATCCGCATACGCGATTTGTTTTTGTTCCGAAAGTCAATTTCTTCAAATTAGGCTCAACTCTATTCCACAACTTTGTAAGCTGCGTTTTTCGTCTATCTTTCTTTACTGCTAAGTTCGTTGTTCAAATCTTTTTTAATTATTCTTTAATTTGGCTATTTAACTTTTTTTAAGATCGTAAATTTACATTATAGTTGCCGTTACGATAACTCGCCATTGCGTGTTGTTCGGCGTTAACTGGAAGTAAAATGATTTATTAAACATTCAAGTTATTCAGCCTAGTACAATGAAGAGACATAATTGAATTCAAATTTAAATTTTATCATACATATTACTTATGTTTAAATACTTTTATGATTAAATTCACAATAATAACTTAATGCTCTACTTCATACATATTATCAATTAGTACATAAATTGCATTTTATTCTCCAGAAATACAGTATGTGTGATATAGGGTCTGTTTTTGTTTCAGAGTCAGATCTATGTTAATTTCGTCAGATAAGATAAATAAAAGGTTATCTCCTTCTTATTTGGGCACATCGTTTGACGTAATTGGTAAGGCCTCTATGTCCCCTTTGATATCCGCAGTTGTACTTACTTTTACATCACTCACAAAATGATTTCTCCATAACTTACTCGTAATTGTTGAATTCGATGAATCTTTTCACCATGTCTTCTTTGTCACACAGTCGTAATAAGAGTAATGCATCTAATTCAAACTTGGAATTTTCTCCAACTATAACGCCATAATGCACTGACTGTAAGAAATGGAATAACAGAACTGAAATTGATATATCATGTGTTGCATGGAGTCATTGCCTGTTTATTGGCTCCCAGGCTTCTGTCTGCCCACTGGCAAACAGACCTGTTAGGTGCCGTCCAGGATTCCACTGGAGAGTCTCCTATATAGCTCACGGATTTGACCGTGTCCGCGAACCTCATGTGGCGTGATATCATATTTTATTGCCTTGATCATACATTATTGTCCGCGCATATAATTAATATTGACACCTTCTTGTCTAATTCCTTGTGCCATTTTGTTGCCTTGCTATTTTTATAAACTGTAAACACTTTTTAAGACGGTATCATAGAAATCACTTTTATTCGACCGGGAATGCTCCATTTACCGAGGATACACATAATGGTTCACTATAGGCATTTACTTTTATTTGAAGCATCAATTGTACATCGTTAATATAAGGATTTCTTGTGATATTTGGGATATCTAAGTATAAAGTTTTACTATTTAAGGACTTGATTGTAATATTTGTATTCGATTGATGGTGAATTTACAGTAAGTCAGTGCGATTTGATTGAATTATCTTTAAAAAGTTTGAAATATATTTACATTTTATCTTAATTTTTCAGATATTTATCTCGTTGTTTTTACTTTCCTTATATACATAATGTATAAGGAAAGTATTGTGACGGGGTCGAAAATTCGAATTCGAGTTTTCGACGGGAGAGCACGTTTCAAGCATCCCTGATCACGAATCAAACATTTTTGAAGTGATGTCTGTGTGTGTGTGTGTGTGTGTGTGTGTGTGTGTGTGTGTGTGTGAAAGTATGTGTGTGTGTGTGTGTGTGTGTGTGTCAGTGAGTCTGTGGAGACGATAACTGACGAACGAATGGACCGATTCGAACCAAATTTGGTACAAAAATCACAATCCGTAAACACTGGAAGCCTATTGTTTTTATACCTAATCGAATGTTCAGAACCCCCTAAATTTTCGAATGAAATTTTGAAAAAATCGTCAAAAAATCAAAACCGCTAATAAAGTTACGCAAATAGACATTTCTTATGTAATTTTTCATTAGAAAACGATTGGCATAAATTTTAGAACGCTAACATGAACCGTTCTCGAGATATTGTGCATTTTTCAAAAAAAATATGAAAAAGTCACATAAAAAAAAATTCCTATTGAGAAACATGTTCACTTTTCATATGTAATACCATGCGATAAATTGAGTGACATCATTCTCGTGGATCTAGCTCGTTCCATTCATGAAAAAATATACTTTGAATAATACTTTTGTATTTGAACGCCAATAGTCATTTATCTGCTGTAAGAAAAACTTTTTTCTTAGTGCATAACGTTTGGCGAGATTTTGGCGACGAATTTGGCGAAATGTCGCCAACTTTGCGACTTTTTTTGAAATGTTGCCAAATTAATGAAAATCTCGCCAAATGGATAAAAATGATGCTAAATCAATGAAAATGACGACTAATTGTCGAAAATTCAATATCTTGGAAAGAATATTAGTATCTACTATAAGAAAAACCTATTTTTTTACTGTAAAAGTAGTAAATTCATTACATTATATAAGGAAAGTCATGTGTTGCCCACTTCAGATTTTTAGATATGCTATAGGCTAGGGAAACTTGGATCCCTAAACATTTTATTGATATAAAATGATAAATAGCTAATTTAAACAATTAAATTCTTGGGCTTTGTTGAGGATAAACATTATTTCGTTGTAAGTAAATAATTTATTAAAATTCTAACCAGATTGTAAAAATATAGAAAACAATTATTTTCTTTAGTGCTTTGTGAATTAAGATAGCACTGTATAATTTGGTCCTCCAGTTCGTGCAATTTAGTCCTCCAGTTCGTGCAATTTAGTCCTCCATTTCGTGCAATTTAGTCCTCCAGTTCGTGCAATTTAGTCCTCCAGTTCGTGCAATTTAGTCCTCCAGTTCGTGCAATTTAGTCCTCCAGTTCGTGCAATTTAGTCCTCCAGTTCGTGCAATTTAGTCCTCCAGTTCGTGCAATTTAGTCCTCCAGTTCGTGCAATTTAGTCCTCCAGTTCGTGCAATTTAGTCCTCCAGTTCGTGCAATTTAGTCCTCCAGTTCGTGCAATTTAGTCCTCCAGTTCGTGCAATTTAGTCCTCCAGTTCGTGTAAATTGGTCCTCTACCTCGTAAAATTCGGTCGTGAAATTCGTATTATTTGATCTTCTATTTATTCGTGCAATTTGGTCCACTAGTTCTTGTAAGTTGGTCCTCTATTTCATGTAATTTGATTCTCCAATTCGTGCAATTTGGTCGTATACTAATACGTGCAATTTTGTCTTCCAATTCATGTAATTTGGTCCTCCCATTAGTGTAATTTTGTCTTCCAATTCGTATTATTTGGTCCTGTAATAATTCATATTATTTGGTCCAGTAATAACTCATATTAATTGGTCCTGTAATAATTCGTATAATTTGGTCCTCCAGTTAGTGTAAATTGGTTTTCAGGCTCTTGAAATTCAGTGCTCCAACGTGAATTATTTAGTACCCTAGTAATTCCTGTAACTTGTCTTCCAGTTCGTGTAATTTGGTTCTCTAGTCCATGTAATTTGGTTCTTAAATTCGTGTCAATCTGTCTATACTAATTAGAGTAATTTTGTTCCACAATTCGTATTACTTGTTCTGTACCAATTCCTGTAATTTAGTCCTCCAGTTCATGTAATTTGGTCTTTTGGTTCATGTAATTAGGGCCTCTGATTTGTGTAACTTTATCTTCTAGTTCATATAATTTTATCCACAAGATCCGTGTTATCTGATCCACTACTAATTCAATTATATGAACTATTACATGACCTAATTTATTCAATTAGGTCATGCAATTTGGTCGTTTAGTTCATGTAATTTAGTAATCTACTTTGTGTTATTTATTCTTCTATTAATTCGTATAATTTGGTTTTCTAGTTCGTATTATTTGGTACTACAATTTATGTTATATGGTCTTATACAATTTCGTGTAATTTGGTTTTCCAGTTCGTGTAATTTGGTCCTTTAGATCTTGTAATTTTATTCTCCAGTTCGTGTAATTTGGTCCTTTAGATCTTGTAATTTGATTACCCAGTTCATGTAATTTGGTTCTTTAGATCTTGTAATTTGGTTCTTTAGATGTTGTAATTTGGTTCTTTAGATCTTGTAATTTGGTTCTTTAGATCTTGTAATTTGATTACCCAGTTCATGTAATTTGGTTCTTTAGATCTTGTAATTTGGTTCTTTAGATCTTGTAATTTGATTACCCAGTTCATGTAATTTGGTTCTTTAGATCTTGTAATTTGGTTCTTTAGATCTTGTAATTTGGTTCTTTAGATCTTGTAATTTGGTTCTCTAGTTAATGTAACTTGTCACCTGTTGAATCCGAAGCATAAGCAATGTGACAATAGGAAATATTTGTACTCATCCCTTAAGTTTTAATTTTTTAAAATGTTAGGGCTATCATGGAAATAATATAATTTATCATATGAAAATTAAAAATATGTGCATATAAATTTATATTTTGAGAAAAAAGTAAAATAATGTATTATTTTTCCTTAAATAATATACACTATGATAAAAATCTATATTTATTTCTCTTAAGTACATTGCAAGAAAAGTTGACTTAATTAAAGTTAGTCGAATGGCAACGAGTTTAGCCTTATTTACATTGTTCAAAACCTAAAAATTAAAGGACACTGTGTATGCATGGTTTAAAAAATTGATAAAACTTATATCTGAAATACCTGTTGATTATTTTTGTCAAGTTTCTTTTAAGAAAATAAAATGTCTTTAGTTGCATAAGTGTGCACATTTATGAGTAACATTATGCCATCATTACAGTAACGGTTGTTACGATAAAAATTATATATTATTTTTGATCTGCATCTAATTTATTTTAAATAAGGTTGTTAGAGGATTTTACAATAATTAATCCGTATGTATCTGGGGATATTAGAAGTGCAAGCCTATTCATTTATTCTAATATTCATTGTTAGACAAGAGGAACTAAATATTATAGAATAATAATGTTTGAAATGTCAAATGAAGGATCACACTCCAGTAATTGGGTAGTAAGTTAGTGTGGTGCAGGTAGAATTGTTAGATTAACAGATTTAATTTTTTACCATGATGGTTATTTTGTTTGCAATACAACATTAAAACGCATTTAAAATAACATTCAATGTATTAATTTGCATTAAAAGTTACAGTAAAAATTAATTACTTATAAAAATAAGGTATTGAAATGAATGTGCATTAAATTAATCATACATTCAATTTAATTTATTAGGCATTGATTAAGAATGCAGTTAAAATAAAATTATTTTACAGTATTAATCTATTATTCACTGATATATTACAAGTAATTCTGTAAATAATGTTTCATTATGTGAAAAAATAATTATGTATTTAATTCATTACGCATAAAATTCAGCATACATAAAAATAAAAGTGTTTAAAGTTTAAAATACATAAAATATTAAAAGGCATAAAGTATTAAATTGCAGTAAAATTAAATTGCTGAAATTGCATTATTATTTTTTTTTCTGCATGCAGTACAACCTTGGCGTATAATTTGGAAAACTAATCGAGGTTACAAGTTGGTCGGTGTACTATATTATGCACAACTAGACATGTTTGACGTGATATTCGGTTTCAAATCAATTTAAAATTTACACATGACCCAGAACTCAATTATTATCCAGTATCATGTCTTGCAAATAGTCAATTTACCAGCCATATAAAAAGTAACATTTAATTACCTTATATTTCTTCCTTTGAAATAAAGTCAGAGGGACTACTATAACATCTTCTTATCGTATTTTACTATGTGACACCAATATTAGAGTATTATATATATATATATATATATATATATATATATATATAGACTTAAATTAACTTCAAATAACAATAAGCTGGAACTCAGAATAGAATCCCAGTCTGGACTGCATGTACAGACTGCGGTTCTCCTGAATTGATTCTATTTACGTTGCACATACACCACTCGTTCCATACTATAAATGTTTTTGAATTGCCGTAATACTTTATATTTACTTATTGTTTTGTGTTTTATAATTTTCACAAGTAATTTGTCAAAAATATCATTATACATCAATTTAGTGACACAATAGTGTAATCCATTAATTGTGACACATTAGTGTAACCCATTAATTGTGACACATTTATAATTGTAACACAGTCATTGTGACACACTAATTGCAACACATTCATTGTGACACACTAATTGCAACACATTCATTGTGACACACTAATTGCAACACATTCATTGTGACACACTAATTGCAACACATTCATTGTGACACACTAATTGCAACACATTATTTGTGACACATTCATAATTGCAACACACTTGTGTCACATTAATTGCAACATATTAAATGTGACACATTCATAATTGTGACACATTAATTGTTACACATTCGGGACACACCAATTGAGAAAATTGGAGTACATATTAACATACTTACAGTATATATAGAAAATCTAAGTAATAATTTCAAAAAATAAATTCAGCTTTTTAACAGCAGTCATAAAAAATTGTGTAATAATATATTAAACTACTATGTACTTTCATTTTTCCAACACATCTTAAGGGAACTGAGAATTTTTCTAAATTTATATATTTCAGGATACACCGAATATTTTTTGAAAGACCACGGCTGAACAGCATTTCGTCGAAAATGGAACATAAAAGTTTCCTCAACAGCACGAGAGAAAAATTCCACCTGGAATATAATTCACGAAGTTTTTATCCTACTTTCTGAAAACTCAGAGCAAGTAATGTGGCTTTTGCAAACACGTTGGAAATAATAAAGACAAATAGTCTAGTTTTCGTTAGTTGTTTTAATGACTTATTTCGACGAATAACGCTAAGAAGCAAAGTTTAAGAGCAAAAGAAATGTCCACGTTAAAGAAGTGATTTTTAGAGATTACATGGGTATCTGACATTTAGTCTGAAGTACGTTTTTTGCTGCTATCCTCTTCAAATCCTCATGGTTAGAAATTAAAGAAAGTCATGATATTTTTCAATTTGTAACAGTGATTTTAAGGCTAGTTTCTCCGCGAGTATCCTTTATAGAGCTTTTGTTGTAGAATTATTAATAATTAAATCGTTATTTAATGTGCAACTTATGTATGTTTGTCTTATGTATGTTTGTTTTATGTATCATTATGTTGTCTTATGTGTGTTTGTCTTATGTATGTTTATGCTGTTTCATGTATGGTTGTCTTATGTATGCCAGTCTTATGTATATTTTTGCTATCTTATATATGTTTGTCTTATGCATGTTTATATTGTTTAATGTGTCTAATGTATATAATGTTGTATTATGCATGTTTATGTCAACGGAAAATATTATTTAGAAAATACTGTTTCGGTCTAGGGCGTCAAGTTGAAATTTCTCATACAATGCTAGAAATAATATTGGATGGTTGAAAATTGATTTTAGGTTCAATTATTTTGTTCTTTAATACATTTTTCCAATCAAACCCTCATGGTTAGAAATTAAAGATAGTCATAATATTTTTCAATTTGTAACATAATAGTGATTCTAAGGTTAGTTTTTTCGCGAGTATCCTTTATAGAGGCTTTGTTGTAGAATTATTACTTTTAAATCGTTAATTAATGTGCATCTTATGTATGTTTGTCTTATGTTTACTTTATGTATCGTTATTTTGTCTTATGTATGTTTAGGCTATTTCATGTATTTTTGTCTTATGTATGTTTAGGCTATTTCATGTATGTTTGTCTTATGTATGCCTGTCTTATGTATACTTATACTGTCTTATATATGTTTGTCTTATGTATGTTTATATTGTTTAATGTGTCTATATATATATATAATGTATGTAATGTTGTCTTATGTATGTTTATGTCAGCAAAAAATATTTTGAAAATAATGTTTTCGGTTGATATTCTAGGGCGTCAAGTTGAAATTCCTCATACAATGCTAGAAATAATATTGGATGGTTGAAAATGGATATTAGGTTCAAATATTTTGTTCTTTAATACTTTTTTCCAATCAAACAAAACTTTTCTAGAAAAGCATTTTTATTTTCTATTAAATTTTCCTTCCATTGCTATTACAGGAAGGGGACTTCGTGATTAAATGGATTTATTATTCTCTTTTATCAATAAATGATCATAAAAAATGATCTTTTAAAAATTAATGTAACAGTTTTTAATTATTATAGGGTTTATTGTTTTTGCAATTGACATTTTTATATCCAATTGGAAATGTAGAAACGACATTGGTATATATGTGCAAACATTACACAACAAAACTTTGTATTCGATCGGGCATGGGCTTTTTTTATAGATTAGAAGCATACCCATTCTTCCTACGGAATATGCAATATAAAGTAACGTAAAATTCAAAATCATGTGCAAATTCCAATAGTATTCTAAATTGCATAGTTATTCAAAGCATTCTATCAAAATATTTAAAATAATTAAATATTTAAATTATACTCCTAAAAAATGTTTAAGAATATCTGTTCTCGCGATTCAAAATCATCTTCTCAGGCACATCTGAAAAATGAAACGCTCTGTTCCCGTTTTATAAATAGATTTACAGAAAATATAACATTGAAACAATATATACCAAAATAAAAGTGCTAAAATTGTATTTGAGGATATACCCGTGCTACTTATATCGTCGGGGATTAGAAGATATATGCGCACTACTTATATTTTCGTAGATTAGAAGATTATACCCGTATATTATACCCGTGCATTATGTCCGTACTACAATAAATGAATTTGAAAAATATTTTACTAAAATAAAACAGATTACGTTTGAAAATATGAATAATCCTCATAATATTTAATCCAAAAAGCCGTAATGGTTATAATCCAATCAAAGATGCAATTCGGATAAAATATATTTATACACATTTCTCTATTATTTAAATCGAAAAAGATTCTCTGCAATATTAACGCTCTGGATTTAATTCCGTCTCTTAGCAACATAATATGTTTTTCAAATATATATTCATTGGGTTTAATTCCGTTGCTTAGCAACATGGTATCATTATTTTTTTAAATATCTTCTCAGAACAAATATATGTATCATAATAATATCTCAATCGAAGGTTTAACAGTGCTTTTTCCATTAATATCTTGATAAACCCTCGACCTAGAAACATAGATAAAATTCTAAGTGGGCCAATTTCAAGTCTACTCCGCAAATTTCAACCAAAACCGTTCAATGTAGCTATTCTCACGTAGTGATGAGACGAACTCAAACACACGCACACAAACAAATAAACAGACTTATTTTCAATTTTATTTATAAAAATAGGCATAACGTGTACCCGCATGACGTGTACCCGTTACATGACAAAGTTATTCTAGTGTTTGAGGACATTTCTAGAGATTACGTACGTATATTTTACATAACGATAATTCTGAAAAGCAAAATTTAATTAAAAATGTAAGCATCTATTTGTTATATACTCAAATTATTTGCATTTTAAACGAGATTTAGTTGAAAATACTCCGTATATTAAAAATAAATATAAATTAATTTAAATATATTTTAACTATTTCCTTCATTCATATATGTTTTAAAGTATGTGATATTTCACATTCTAATTTATGTACATGTTCTAAAAGTTTTTTCTGAACCGTCAATGAAATATTCTAATTTTAAAGATTGTTCATTTTATTTTCACATAATCAAAGAACTGAAATTGAATAAATCCATTGATTTGACTTTATGGTAAAAACTTCCCTTATATACATATAGTATATAATGTATAAAGAACGTATTGTGACGGGGTCGAAAATTCGAATTCGAGTTTTCGACGGGAGAGAACGTTTCAAGCATCCCTAAGCACGAATCGAACATTTTTGAGGTGATGTCTGTGTGTGTGACAGTGATGAGTCTGTGATGACGATATCTCAGGAACGAATGGAGCGATTCGAATGAAACTTGGTACTAAAACTATAGTCTGTTAAAACTGGAAGTTTATTGTTTTTAAACGCAATCGAATGTTAAAATTCCCCCTAAATTTTCGAGTGAAATTTTTAAAAAATCAGCAAAAAATCAAAATCTTTAATAAAGTTACCCTGAAATTGCATACATCCATTGCTCTGACTTTATGGTAATTACTTCCCTTATATACATAGTATAAAGTATTGTGGCGGGGTCGAAACTTAGAATTCGAGTTTTCGACGGGAGAGAACGTTCCAAATATCTCTGAACACAAATCGAACATTTTTAAGGTGATGTCTGTGTGTGTGTGTGTGTGTCAGTGAGTCTGTGATGACAACATCTCACGAACGAATGGAGCGATTCGAATGAAATCTGGTACAAAAATTACAATCTGTGAATACTGGAAGTTTATTGCTCTTAAACGCAATCGAATGTTCAAAGCTCCCCTGAATCTTAGAGTGAATTTCTTAAAAAATCATCAAAAAATCAAAAAAATTAATAAAGTTACGCAACTAGACATTTCTTGTTCAATTTGTTCTTAGAAAACGATTGGCATAAATTTTAGAACGCTAGCAAGAACCGTTCTCAAGACATTACACATTTTTTGTAACATCAATCTCGTTGACTTAGCTAGTTCATTCATGAGAAAACATACTTTGGGTAACAGTTTTATATTTGAATTCCAGTAGTAATTTATATTCTATAAGAATAACTTATTTCTCGACCATAACATTAGACGAGATTTTGAAAAAAGAAATTTGCAGAATGTTGCTAAATTTACGGAAATGTCTCCAAATTGAAAAAAATGGCCCCAAATCAATGAAAATGACGACTACTCGACGAAAATTCAATATCTTAGAAGGAATTTAAGTAAGGAATAACCGATTTTTCCCTCCGTAACGTCTGGCAAAATTTTATTGACGAATTTGTTAGACTGTCTCCAACTTGCTGACTTTTTAGAAGTTGCAAAATTGACGAAAAGGTTACCCTCTGGATAGAATATCGCCTAATTGACGAAATCGAAGCTAAATGATTGAAATGACGACTTATCAATGAAAGTTCAATATCTTGGAAAAACCATAAGAGTAGACTATAAGAATAACCCATTTCTCCATCCGTCCATCTTTAACGTTTTGCAAGAAATTTAGACGGGCATCGCCAACATGGCGATTATTTTAAATGTTGCTAAAGTGACAAAAATAACGACAAATTGATAAAAATGGCGACAAATGGGAAGTAATGTTTCGTAAATTCTGATTTCCGCCATATAACGGGCATATCTTCTAGTATATAAGAAATGTTTTTCTCTTCATTTGCCTGTAACACATGCTGATGCATTTGGTGAACTTGACAAATAATCCAGAGATGTATTGCCAATTTGGCGATATTTCACCCCAGATTGATGAAAATATAGTCGAAATTGCAAAAATTACGCTTAATGAATGACATGACGTCTAATTAAGTATTAAAATATTTTAATATATGAACTATGTTGTTTATTGAGGATGCTATCAATATTGATAATTTTTTTTTAGAATTGCGCTAAATATGTTTATTGGGTAATTTGAAATAGTTATATACATGTTGTCATCCAGAAAATCTTCAAATGCATAATTCAACGTTAAATACACAGTACCGTGTATCTTATATATTCGGTTTTGCTGTAAAAAGAGTAAATTCATTGAATTATATAAGAAAATTCATGTGCTGTCTACATCAGATTTTTTTTTAAGCTGATATTAAATTTTGGGTAGCATAAATTTTCCGTTTGAATGTTGTGTCTATTAGATTAAGAATACAAATTTTCGTCAATAATGCTAGTTTCGCTGTATATCAATGATTAAGATAAAATAAAGGATATAAGACTTATAATTAAGCTATATACAGCTTGTCCGTGAAAGTCACTTAACGAACATCATTTTCGCAATTGCTAGTCATAGATATATACTTCTAATTACAAAAATCTGATGTGGGCAGCGCATGACGTTTCCTGCCGACTTATATACACATTATCTTTATTTTAATTAAATTTAATTCACGGTTAATTCAATTTTCGTTCTCATTTTGTAACTGAACTCATTTTCAAAGGTGGCGTTGAGACAAAACGAAAAAACGAAAATATCTCGAGAACGGCTAGTCCTAGTGTAATAGGGTTGGTCTTATTATTTTTTCCGTTAAAAATTACGCATAAAACAAGCATGTAATGGTTTGGTCTTATTCTTTTTTTCGTTAAAAATTACGCATAATACAAGCATGTAATGGGGTTGGTCTTGTTCTTTTTTTCGTTAAAAATTACGCATAAAACAAGCATGTAATGGATATATTTCTGTATACGTAGTTTTTTTATTTTAGATTTTGCCGATTTTTGCGGGCCATTTTGCAAGAAAAAGCAGGATATTTTCTTTCCGAATCGTACCAAAATCTAATCAGCATCAGGGTGTCCCACAAGCTACTTATCTACCAAATTTTGTGAAATTCGGTTCATTAGATTTTCAACTAGAGTGGATACAAGCTTTTGAGGGGCCATTTCGCAAAAAAAGGCGGGCTCTTTTATCCCGAATCGTACCCAAAACTATTCAGCACCAGATTCGCCCACAAGTGACTTACCTACCAAATTTTGGGAAATTCGGTCAATTGGTTTTTTAATTAGAGTGGATACAAAATCTGCACAGACAGACAGACTCACACACAGACACACAGACAAACATAGACACACACACAGACGTCACGCTAAAAATAGCTTTTTCGTATTCTAGAGGTATCGAAACGTGTAGATCCGTCGAAAACTCGAGTTGCGATTTTCGACATGATTCCAATACTTTCCCTATACATTACCATGTATTGCAGGGAAGTAAAAATGTTGCAAATGAGGTAACAATTAATTGTATAGCAGATTAAATCGAAAAATACATACTTTAAAGATATGAAATTTAACTTTTTATATAGTCTTTCGGTCCCCAAAATTCAAATATTTATTCATACATTAATATAAGAACTAAAAGCAGTTCTATTCTTTTACGAGAAAAATGTACAGATATATATGGAACATAGAAATTTATGACCTTAATTTAATCACTTTCTTATGTCTGAGAATGCATTATCTTGTTGACGAAGTTTCAATACAGACAACTATTTTTAATGCTAAGCACTGTGCGTTTTAAAGAATATTAAACTTACTACAAAATACAGCTTAAGTTATTAAAAGTGTTTGCGTCCCTGTGTTTAACAGGTTTAAATGCTAGTATAGTTATAATATTGTAAATACATTTATACTAGTTAAACGTTTTATATTCTGGGTAAATTTCATTTTTAAAATGTTGTGGAATGTTTCATAGTGTAACAATTTTTATGCTACATAATTGGAAAACGGTATATTAGGAAATATAATTATCATTTTTAATTTTCACAGTATAACATTCAGCAATTGATTGCGATTTAAACTTTATTTGAAAACATAGCCACATCTCATTAGGTAAGATGTAATGAAATTGAAATTGAATTATTTCAAACCGCTGCAAAAATGACGGTGAAGTAACTATAAAAAATCTGATGTGAACAACACATGACTTTCCCTGCAGACTCAAATTCATATTTTCTTTATTTCTTTAATAATTCGTTAGATTGAGTTTAACTGCACCAAATAACACTAAATTTGCATTTTTAATTCAATTATTGTTTTCATTTGGTAATTGGACTTTTTTCTGATAGCGGCATAACAAAAATGAAAGAAATCTCATCTTGAGAACGGTTAATCCTAAAGTATAATAGAGTGTGTTATATTTTTTTCCGCGTCAAAAATTGCGTATAAAACAAGAATTTAATTGCTACATTTCAGCATACAAAGTCTTTTTTTTTTTAGATTTTGGCGATTTTTGCGGGCCATTTCGTAAAAAAAAAAGTTTTTTTTTCTAATCGTACCAAAATCTAGTCAGCACCAGTATCCTACAAGTAACGTATCTACCAAATTTGGTGAAATTTGATCAATTAGTATTTTAGCTAGGGTGGATACATGAAATTTTTGCGGGCCTTTTCACAAAAAAAGCGGATTCTGTTTTGACGAATCCTACCAAAAACTAATCAGCACCAGAGTCTCACCCAAGTGACTTACATACCAAATATTTTGAAATTCGGTCCATTAGTTTTTTAGTTAGAGTGGATATATTCATTGCGCAGATAGAGAGACAGGCAGACAGACACACAGGCAAACAGATACACCCACAGACGTCACTCTGAAAATATTTTTTTCGTATTCTATAGGTCTCGAAACGTGTAGATCCGTAGAAAACTCGAGTTGTGATTTTCGGTATAATTCCAATACTTTCCCTATACATTACCATATATTCCACGGAAAGTAAAAATAAAAATAAATAAAAAATAAATAATTAATTAAATAAATAAAAAGTAATTGCATAAATAAATAAATAAATATATAAAGCTAATTATATAAATGAATAAATAAATAAATAAATACATAAGTAAATATATAAAAATAATTAAAATAAACTTTACTTTTTCTAATGGCCAGATACTTTATTATTAATTATTTATTTGACTATACAACGGCCAAGACGTGAACTGACTGTATTTTGTGGATTGGAAGCCATCACAAATTGGCTTTAGAATTGAGTTTTATTTTTCATGCATATACTGAAATAGAGTAAATGTTTTTAATCATTAAAGTAAGTACTTTTTATCTTTACATCGCATCATTAATTTGTCGGTATTCTTTGAAGGCTTAAAAGTGTTTAAAAGGCTTATCGAGTCCTGAGAAGAAATATTTCGGTACTCATCTGTTGACTGGGGAAGAGGCATTCTTATTGATTACATTAGTATTAAGGCGTAAAATTTAGGAATTATCATTGATTATTTATATACTACACCGGTGTCAAAAATTAAGGCTACAAACACAAAACATGTATTGATAAATAATTGGTTTATTGTAATGAAATTTTGTATACAGATTCCCCATATTATGAGACAGTCAATAGTAAGATAACAAAATAAACAGGAGATATATTTTTTGAAATATGCAAAGAAGACAAAAAACGGCCATACCTTGAAGCATCCTATCTCCAAAATGGTCCTGCTAATAAATAGTGTGACCCCACTGCAAAACTTTACAAGCCGGACTCTCTTATTGTAAATGAGGTTGTTTATCATAGCTTGTGGCAACAAATCTCATTCTTCTGTAAGTGAAAATTTTCAGGTCTGGAGAGTCCCGAGAGGGGATTTACGTCGTGAAATGGCTCTTCCTACAGCATCCCAAACATGCTGTATAGGATTTAGCTCCTACGACTTCGCTGGCCTTACTTTACGTAGAATTCAATAATCGGCAAGCTGAGCTCTGTGTGACCTCTCGTTATCGTCTATAAAAATAAAGTAATCTCCAACAGGTCCCTAGAAATACCTCACATAAGGTTCAAGGACCTCATCCCTATAGCGGTGTGCGCTCACAGTGACCGCATCGAAGATGTGCAGTGTTGTACGGCGTTCCAGCCTGATACCACTCCACACAAGAATTCCTTTTCCACAAAGGGGGTCAATTTTCTTTACGTTGTAGGGACGATAGCGAGCTACAGGTTCTCTCCAGATGAAGACTCGTGTCAGAAATCACCTTGGGTACTGAATCTCGTTGCATCACTGAAGCGGACACGCCCTCAATCTTGCTGTGACTAAGAATGGTGTGCCTGGCTCCATGAAAGACGGACTCTCTTTTGCGATCTGTTGAGGGAACATACACAACTGGTCACCGGGAGTAAAGGGCCTTCTCTGCTAGGCATCTGTATACAGTTTGCATAGAAACTGTTGTTCCAGACCCAGCATCGAGGCGCTGTGAGAGCTCTCCAGCTGTCCTCTCTAATTTAGCGTCGTGCAGTTAATGTCACATATCGATTCTCCGAGGTGTCGTGACTCTTGGCCGGCCTTCTCCAGCCTCCTATTGATAGTATCCGTTGTTTGGAATTGGTGGCATAACCTGGATACCAACATTCGAAAAACTCGTAACCATCGAGTGTCCTCCCCTTGAGACTGGCTGGCTTCAAATCTGTCGATGACTCTTCCTCTCACCCCATAGTCTAAACGATTACGAGAACGCATTTTAACTGAAATCAATCAGTATCGTGATTTTTCCTATAAGAAACATGAGTCAATAGACAAAAGTCTCAGATTCGGAAAACGGGCATTTTCACGATTTCTTACTAAAAGCTCCCTTTTAACCTTTTAACAAACACATAACTCTTACATTACATTCACCGTTCCTCACTTCATATATGGCACTAATGTATTTTAATGCAGTACGTGACAGTGAAAATGAGACACCAAGTAGGAATTGGCAGGAAAATATGCAGATTGCAGGGTAGACGCAGCTCACAGAGTTATGTAAATGATGCGAAACATACAGCTGTCCCACGCACGTTTAGTGAGAAATAAGGGAAGGAACCTGCAGAATCGGCAATTGTCGTACCGCTCTAACTAACAGTGAAATGATTTTGCAATTTTTTGTCTCAGTGAAAACGTGCAGCAGCAGAGAATGCCAGGCCGCCACCAACTGAGGTAGGTGAAGCGGACAGACGATCTCCTGACGGTTATGGTGATCGGACTCAGAAGACCAGGTTGTTCCATACGTCAAATCTCAGAGGACAGCCACCTACATGCTTCCACGCTGCACCGGCTGTGACGAAGATGTTTGGAACAAGGGAATGTGGCACGTTTGAGGGGTGTGGGTATGCCCAGAGCGACGTTAGCACGCGTGGACCGACGTATACGCCGAGAAGCGTTGGTATACCGGCAGGCCACTTCCGCCGCCATTTTGCAGCATGTGCAGGACACACTTGATGCTCCCAT
Source organism: Amaurobius ferox (assembly GCA_951213105.1). NCBI lineage: Eukaryota > Metazoa > Arthropoda > Arachnida > Araneae > Amaurobiidae > Amaurobius > Amaurobius ferox. The sequence goes on from OX578146.1 coordinate 43,188,676, forward strand.
TTCGACACGGAACATTATACGCCGATTCGCAGCCGGCAATCTTTATTTTAGCAATCTTTATTTTAGCAAATTTTTAGCAATCTTTACATGTAATTTATTTATTGTTGATTATTCGGTATAAGGTAGGTGCCTATTTAACCTTTTACTTTTACTAACTAATTTGTTGGATTTTTAAAGCATGAAATCTGAAATATACTTAAAGTGATAGATAGTCTAGTATTTAAGTTTTAGAAAATAACAAAAGCAATACTTTTGTATGGAAATAAATTCTTTTATTGCTTTTCAAAATATTCGCCTTTAGCATCAATGCGCTTTTTCATTCGAATAAACAAATTTTCAAAACAGTTATGCCATTCAGAAGTTGGTACGACAGAAACATGTGATTTATAAGCTTCGGCTAATTAAATCGTTGGCCGAGTAATTTAGTTTTGATTATTGGAAACAAGAAACAATCATCGTGTGCTAAATCAGGCGAATAAGACCAATGACTCATCAAATGAATTTTTTCATGCTTCAATTAATTGATGGTTTGAAATGCAGTGTGTGGGCTTGCATCGTCATGATGAATAATGATGCGGCGTTTCGCATTGTTTTTCTTATTTGTGCAACTAGTTCTGGCAAATAAATTGTCGTATACAAATCAGCATTCTCTGTTCTACGACCCCCTAATACAACGGGTGCAGCATGGCCGTACCAAAAAAGTAATCCATCCTTTTCATTGAAACACTTCCTGCACAAACAACTTCTGTAGGATTTAGTTCATTTTGAAACACACAAATAGTAGATTGTTGCTTTGTTTCGTTTTCCTATGAACAATTCCACGTTTTGTCACCTATTTCAATGTCGGAGATATGCTCTTCGGCAGAGTTAATTCTTTTAAGATTTTCTTTGTACCATTTGACACGAATATCCTTGTGAGCTTGAGTTAAGCTGTGTGGAATCCAACGCGCAGATAATTTTTTGACTTGGAAATGTTCATGTAAAATACAATGCACTCGGGTCTTTGAAATATTCAAATTTGCCTCAATTTCATCATATGTGACATAACTATCGAAAGTGATTACTTGCTGCACAGCATCAATGTTTTCAGCCGTCAGAGCAGTTCTTGCTTGACCTTCATGAAATTCATCACAGAGCCATCTACGTCTAAGACGGAATCCTTTAAACCAGTTGCGTAAAAAAGGTACAGAATTTTATGAAATCGATACGTGATATTCATCATCAGAAGCAATTTTCTGTGAATATATTGTGTCGTATTTTCAGAAACCATTTGATTGAGCCCATACTGTATGATGGTACGTTGACGGGTGACAGATATGTTAATGAGATTCTGAATGTGGTTATTCCTGATTTTATGGATGAACTGCCCATAACAGAACTTCCACATGTATGGTTTTAACAGGACGGATCTCCAGCTCACCATACTACCGTTGTGAAACACTGGTTGAATAACGAGTTCCCAGACAAGTGGATTGGCTTGAATGGGCCAGTCGAATTTCCCCTTAGATCGCTTCATTTAACGACTATGGATTTTTATTTGTGGGGTCGTTTACTCTCAACTGTTTACGGGTCACCTCCATTAAATAAAGCAGAGTTGCAACAATGCATTCAATATGGTTGTCGTGACATCACTGAACAAGAACTTGATCGAGTGCACAACAGTGCTATCATGCGAATGCAACTCTGTATTGGTATGGATGGAAAACATTTTTAACAAACTTTGTAATCTTTGTATAAAGTTATTATGTATACACAGTGTAGATACTTTTGTACCAATACAGAGAAAAATTATTATTTATTTATATAATCATTGTTTTCTTTCGAAATTTTTGTTTGGTCCCTTAAACGCTATCTGCCGATATGATTTCTCCCTTCTGAGAATCCATGCCAATGCATCGAAAGTGGCTTAAGTCAGCATTTTTGTCTTTTCATATCTCTGGAACTTTTTATGATAAAATGCTGAAGTTTTTTACATCACCTTATTAGTGCATGGGGCGCATTTTACTCAATTCAAATGGTTTTGTACGGGGGACGTATCAAAATTTAAATTTTATATTTCTTAAAATTGAATTCTATTGAAACTTTTAATCGATTTCATAAAATTATGTACCTTTTGTACGTAACTTTATAATTTATTATATATGCCTAAGATCAATATTTAAGGAATAAAAGCCAAAGTCAATGTTTTGGGGACAACCTGTATATATTATATAAATGGTCTGCTTGCTTCAATTATACATATTATTATTGGCACAATGGGCCTCTATAAAGAAAAGTACCGGCTTCCGGGAGTGTGGCCATGGAGTAAAGCATATTCAACCGGGGTGAGGGGTCACAATCCCCCCTCGGCCATCTTTTGGTACTATACTTTTTTCCTGTTCTCCAATTTGGGTTTCTTTTATGTTTCATCGTGTTTGAAACTTACCATTTGGTTATTATATATATATATATATATATATATATATATATATATATATATATATATATATATATATATATATATATATATATATATATATATATATATATATATATATATATATATATATATATATATATATAGATATATATATATATATCGGGTAATTCAAAAGTTCGGTGCAAAAGTAAAACGCTATAAAAATATTTATGGATCGAAGAGACATGCGGTTTGCTGATTAATATACACCGTGGTGGGGGATTTTGTGTGGCATGAAAAAAATTAGTTCAAACTCTCGACACTCGGTGGGCTGCGGCAGAAAAGCCATGGAGATGATTTATGCATAGAGGTGATTGCACACATGACTGGAATGCGAAATCCCCAGATCTCACATCATGTTATTTTTCATTGTAGGGGATACTTAAAGTCACGGGTGTGAGATCTGGGGATCTCGCAGGCCAGTCAAGTGTGCAATCACCTCCATGCAGAAGTGATCTCCATGGCTTTCTCTGCCGCTGCCCCCGAGTGTCGAGAGTTTGAAATTATTTTCTACTTTATCTCCGAACTTTTGAATCACCCGTTATATGCACTCTATAAGAAAAAAATCGAAGCACCAAGAAGGAGTTGTCCAATTGTAATGTTATTTCGTATAAAATACATATTGAGTACTTAGTGACGAGTCCTGTTGCCCACTGTGTCCTGACGACAACCGTAGACGTGTCTGGAGACGTCCAGGGCAGCGTGGGGATCCTGCCCTTACTATCGCACGCCACACATGCCCACAACATGACGTTATGGTCTGGGTTGCCATCTCTTTTGACATTTGGACCCCTTTTGCAGTCATCTTTGGAACACTGACAGCACAGCGGTACATAGACAACATTCAACTACTGTTTGTGTTACCGTTCCTTTTGCGACACCCCGGAATTACTTTTCAATAAGATAATGCCCAGCCGCACACGGCACGTATTGCTATGAATTGTCTTTAAGCTTGCCCAACACTTCCTTGGCCAGCTAGTTCTCCTGATCTCCCTCCCATAGAGCACAATTAGGACGTTATAAGAAGGCGATTGGAAGCATCCCGGGATGTTGATTAAAAATGCATTTAGTATACTATAGGGATTTGCACATGATTGTGAATTTTAAGTTTCTTTATATTATATACTCCGTACGAAGAACAGGTAAGCTGCTAGTCTATATAACTAAAATTGAAAATCTGCCTTTCTGTCTGCCTGTCTCTATGTATGTTTGTCGGTAGAATGGCTAAACCAAATTTGATGAAATTTTGTGGGTAGCCTTGAAATAATCTCACTTAAAATTTAGTCTCTGCTTCGAGTTTCTAAATCCAGGGGTTCTTGAGATATTAATGAAAAACGAAACTTTTCACAGGAGATCTCTCTAACTCCCTGGTTGGTACAAACGAAAAAAGTTTTATAAATGGCTGATTTAAAACGTGAAAGTAAATTAAAACTCTATCTCTGAATTTGGTGGAAGTGTATTGCGCTAAACAGTCACTTTTTGAAAATTGCACGTTTGAAACATGAATTTAAATGGAAACTCTATTACAATGGTTTATTTTTCACAGGCTCTTACTCAACAATGAAAAGTATTAAGGAATCAAATTGGTTATTATTTAATTATCAGCATTTTATGAGGAATAATCTTTTTTATATCATGTTGCTCAGCAATGCAATTAAATCAAATGTGTGTGTTAATTATTATTATTATTTTTTCGATTTGATTAATAAATAAATGGATATAAAAACATATCTTATAAATGAAAGGTTTGATTTTTCTTTCAATTATGTTATTTTCAGCCTGCGTGCATCTCTTTCATTTATTTTGGAAAAAAAGTTCTAAAACTTATATATTGTGTTTAGCCAATAAACTCATTTAGCCGATTGTTGAAACAGGATAGTAGTAGAATGGTTAATGGCTATATCTTCAAATACAATTTTACTGTTTTCCTTTAATATATACAAACGGAATCAGGTCCTTTCTTCCTTCAGATCGGCAAATACAGATCTACGAATTTGGCGAGATATTGTAACTTGGCAACTTTTCGTAAAAGTTGCCAAATTGGCGGAAATGTAGCCAAATTGTTAAAAACGAAGCTAAATCAATGAAATTAATTTTGTTTTGGTAGAAGAGAGTTCTGAAATGATGTTTCATCAGCATTTCTCTGTAAATCCAACCGTCCTGCTTAGTAACACATTTAGTGAATTTTTAAAATGTCGCCAAATTGATAAAAATGTTTATAAATCTATAAAATTAATCTGAAATTGATAAAATTGCTCTAAATAAATGAAATTGTGTTTCGTTAAGTGATAGTATTGTGATGAAATTTCGTCAATTTGTCGGCAAATGGGCTTGTCAGTTCTACACTCCCACATTTTGGTAAATTTGGCGATTTCTTAAAATATCGCTGAATTGACGAAAATGTCGCCAAACCTTCCACGGAGATAGCAGTATTCAGACGATATGATTTCCATCAATTAATATTTGGAGCAAATGATATCATGTCGCTTAGCAAGGGATTTAAATCCAATGTGTTTATACGGTAGACGATTTATATTAAATATTTTCCGATTTGAATAATAAAGATATGTATATAAAAAAAATGTCATTGACATTGCATTTTTGACTGGATAATATCAATTACGGTCCTCAGGTTTAAACATTATTATTATTGATATTTTCCATGATTATTGATATTTTCAAGTTATTATGCCATTGTTGGCAAAAATTGTTGAAACTCATATGTTGTACCTTGTACGAGTAGTCGTATATAAATCCAATGGCATACCGTCTAATCTACGAAAACATAAATAGTACAGGTATATTGGCATATATTTTGACATAATTTGGAATTTTTTGGAATCACTTGCGGTCTTCTAGTATAAATATTACGGGGATTATTGATATTTACAATTTATTACGTCATCTGTTTTATTTTGGAAAGATTCGTGAGACTCGTATTATAATATGGATAATCATGTGTACTAACACACGGACATATCTTCCAATCTACGACATTATAAGTAATACAGGTAAATCTCCCCATTCAATTTTAGCACTTTCAATTTGGAATATATTGGAATCAATTACTGCCTTCGTGTTTAAAGATAACGGGTTTATTGAAATTTTCTATTTGTACATATAATCTACTAATACATTATATTTCTTCTAATATTCGCATATACTATAAGGAGTACAGGTCCCATACAATTTAACATTGTTATTTTGCATACATTGATTCAATTTCATATTTTTTGTAAATTTGTTTACAAACGGGCCAGAATGTTTTATTCTGATCATCTGCCCTTGAAGATCATTTTGTGTAGCGAGAACAGAGAGTCTTAACCTTCTTTTTGGTGCATTAAATTAAATATTTTAACAGAATATTTTGATTAACAATGTCATTTAGTATACTATAGGAACTTGGAAATGATTGTGAATTTTAAGTTTCTTTATATTACATACTCCGAACGAATAACGGGTATGCTGCTAGTTTAGAATATAATTTGGATAGCTGCATTTTAAATTGAATGAACGAAATCTTAAAAGTTGTATAATATTGAACCATCATTTTGAATAGACTTTCTAAGGTAGACAAAGTTCCTAGTCCAAGTACTTTGATCAAAGGGAATAGGTGAAAATTCTTGTTTACTCCAAATGACTCATGAATATATTGATAGCAAAAATAAGTTACTTTGCAAAGAAGGGGACTCGTTGATTTAGAATATTATTTGGGTAGCTGTATTTTAAATTGAATGGATGAAATTTTAAAAGTTGAAGAAAATTGAACCATAATATTAAACACATGATTAAATTATTGTGAATTAGAAAAAATCAGTAACTCATTTTATATTATATTACTATATTATAAGCATTATATTACATTAATATATTACTTTGTATTATAAAAATTGTGGGGAGAAAAAAATAGTGCTATAGTCGGTTTCAACTCTTAAAATAACAATAACAAATTCTATGAAATTTGGTTGAACTGGTTTTGTCCTACTGATGAAGCATACCTCGATCAGACGCACAGGCACATATGCAGGCGGCAAGGTAGTTATACAATTGTATTCTAGATTTCCCCAAAAATGTAAAACCATCGGAAACACAAATACCAATTTTCAACTCCATTCTATTATTTTCTATAGATTTCTATGCATGGTAGAGATAGAAATCAATTTTGATATATTATACACGGTCGTGTAGACTATTTAAAAAAAACCTTCTACTTTGCTCAAAAATTAATTTATCATATCGAAATTTTAAATAATTTCAACAATTCTTTAAAATACTGCGTAAAGATACATACATTTTGACTTCTCCTGAAAAATAAAATTTCATTTTCTTGTTGAGCCTACGTAAGTCAATTCGTATTTTAGAATTCTGTTGTTGTTAACAAAACTATTCTAAAAACTAATATTCTGAAGCATTCTTAGACGATATCATAACTGAATTGTTTTATTTAAAAAGTATTTTCTACAGTTAGTAATCTAATTTCTTACTAACATGCAGATAGCTTAGCAGACGGTGAAATTTAAATTTTGCTTCGCGCCAGCTCATCTCGACGACGACTACAGATTTTAAAATTTAGAAAGAAGTTCTTAGGTATGAAAAGAAATAATATAGGAATAAGTAAAACCAAACAAAAAATATTTCTACGAACTCTTTTTTATTACATGTATGCAACTTAAATATATGCAAAACGCATATTTATTAAAATGGATGTAACAACGTAAATGCATGAAAGAAAACGAAATACCAAATTTGGAATTCTAGTTGCTAAGAATATCGAGTTATTTAGAAAAATAACTATAGAGATCCCAGGACGGGTGAACCTGATAAAATTTAAAATCCGAAAAAGTAAAATATACCACAAAATGCACGACGTACCAAATTTGGAATTTCTAGCTTTTTCGTTTCTTTAAATATTCCCGGAAAACTAGCATGTCTGTGGCGGGCCAAAGATAAGCTAGCCAAATAAGGATCAGCATACGAAGAATTAAAATATACAACACAAGACAACGAAAGGCCAAATTTTAATTTTCTAGTGGCTCCAGTACTTGAGTTAATCCTCAAAAACAAGTACAGTCCTAATAGGCCTAGGGCCGGATAACTCCATAAAATCAAAAGAACTAAAAGGTATCACAAAAAACGATATACTAAATTCCATATTACTATGAATAATGTAACCTGATTAGTTAGTGCCTCAAACACTAACAAAGAAACATCGGATGAAGTTAAATAAAATGTTATAAAAATATGACTATATAAAATAAATACTAAATAATAGCGTAAAACCTTGTAAAGTATATTGCTGCGCCAGCCAGGATGGTACTGGCCAGGCGGCACCCATTCAATTGAGACACTAGGGCTGAATTGCAAGCTTCTATCGCAAAATGGATACTGCAATTTCATTCCTCTAATGCCAGATTGGGGTGCAACTTGACAATCTGACTGACTACTTTCTTATAAATTTATTTCGGTTAGCGTCCTTGTACTCTGTATCCAAGTTAGTATCCTGTGTGCTGATTGCCCTCCCAATATGACACCGGTGACACAATATCGGTGATCCGATTTGAAATCGGTTGCATGGATTTCCTAGTTGAAAGAATTGCCAGATTTGGCGATTTATCGCCAATCTCGTGACATGTGACGATTTCCCGAAACTTTAAGAATAGACGATTAGTCTAAGAGATCTGAAGATATTTCCAGAAATTTCTACAGAGGTAATTATAGAGCTCATCCCTCCGTTGCAGAGGATTTGATGAATTAGCTTGACACGAGCTACGAGCTATATTGGACTGTAATTTTTGTCAATGTTTTGAGAATAGCAGCGGCTATTTTGTGAAATTACTTTCGTCAAAATTCTGTAAATAATATCAGTTATTTTTTTAAATTAATGTGCTGCTTTATTGCATATTGCCCATGCTTACTTTGGTGTTTCTGAATAAACTAAAAGTATCCAAACATTGGATATATACGCAGAACTCCTAGCATCCTACGTATATATATATATATATATATATATATACTTATAAAAATAAGTATATCACGAAAGGAACTCCAATTTAAGTAAAGGAGAGAATAGAAACCTTACAGAGGATGTGGCGCTTAGCAGCTCTGCATCCAGAGTGGCATATAAGGATATAATCAAGAAGAAAAAATAAGCGAGAACAGGAGTGACCATATGCTTTGCATAGAGTGGCAGGGGTGGATTGCGACACCCCTTTCCCGCTTAAAGCAGCTTTTACGACCCGGGCAACGCTCACGGCACCAATGTAACTCAATGGTCAATCTCCCACATGTGCAAAGACAGAAGCACCCGAATGGACACAAAAACAAAGATGGGACCAAGCAAGGAAGATATACACCCTACAATCCAACATGAAAACACAACATTTTATAAGGGAAAGTCGCACATGCGCGAAAAGACTTCATGATGATAGGATCGCAGATATGAATATATATATGATTAAAAATGCTCATTTAGATCAAATTAGAGTTTGAATCCACACGATATATATATATATATATATATATATATATATATATATATATGTATATATATATATATATATATATATATATATATATATTTATATATATATATATATATATATATATATATATATATATATATTTATATATATAAATATAAAAAGTGTAAATAGCATGTAAAAAATTGGAAAAAAGAATGAAGGTTTAGCGAGAAGCTTACTTAATGGCGGTAAGGGGTTGTGACCTTACACCCCAGTTGTCAACATGCATGTCATAATTGCCGCGGCATTGCACTCTTGGACGCCAGCCCTGGCTAAAGCCAACCTCCGAAGTGACAATAACAATCATCACAAGACCGTTGAAAAAGATAAGTCCAATGATACGGTGCAGTCCATTACTGGATGGACTGCACCTTATCATTGATGATTGAATATCGTGTATAGTAATTGTAGCTGCTTTGTGCTTAAATGCTATAACACTTCAATATATTTATTAATTTCCACTTTCTATCTTATATATATATATATATATATATATATATATATACGGTGGTTAGAATTAAATTATCCCTGTTTAGAGCACCGTAGAGAATAACTAGTGGTCATAAGAACGCCTAATCTGCGAGGTATGTATTTCAGAACATGGGGAGATGACTGATAAAAAAAAAGTTAGTTCCAAAAATGACCAATGGGGGAAGAAATGGCGCTGCGAACGGTCCCTAGTAAAACAGAATTCAAAGAAACGGCTTCGCAATTGCGATGCATATTATTTACTAATTGTAAGTGGTATACTCGTGCTATAGATACTGACAATAGTCAGAAACACCCAAATGTCAATTTAATTAATGCATCTGGAACATGTTACACATGGGATGTAGAAGGGAAGAAGGCTGTAGAAAGACATGTAATTTACAATTTGTCCACAGTATCGAAGAAGCAACAACAGGTGCCGTGTGGACAGCTTCTTCGGCATCTGCAGGTAAATGATCTGGTGCGATATTGCGGGTGTACAAGATGACGCTGTCCTTCAAATATATATGGTTACGAATATCTCCCCGATAAATCATGCTTTTTAGATAACTTCACAGTTAAAAGTCACTAGGCTTCAAATATCGTGAACGGGTTGGTCATAAAGATGGAAATACGCGACTAATTACTCGATATTCTCTAAAATGCTGTCGCATCAATTGATGAATATGACGGTCAATGTAGGGAGATGCTGCAGCTTGTTGGAATATGATAGATCTGATGCATCCTTGTCGTTGCAGATGAGGAATAACGAAGTTCTGCAACATGTCCATGTAACTCTATTGAAAACCCCAGATCACTCAACTCGCCCTAAGGCATGAGTTGCAAATTGAGTGTCCGCCATATAACGCTGTACAAAAACTGAACGGGTATTTGGTACCTGTGGATAGATTTCTTAAAAAAATAGGGTCCAATCAGAAGTGCGGGTGAAAACCTAATCCAAACGTTTGCGTTTAGTTTTGGAGAATTGGAAAGTAATTTGTTGAAACTGACGCGGGATTTCCATTGCCTAGATGAGGCTGTTTTGGGTGTTTACTGCTCCACACAGAGAAAAATGTGCCTTATCACTCCACAAGATGTTCCAGAGCCAGTTAGCGTCTACCTGCTTGCGTGCAAGGAGTGTCAAACCAAAAGTTCCACGGATATCTGTATCACAACCTTGTAGCGCTTTGTGACGCTGGATCTTATACGGATAACTTTCTAACGTTTTCCGCAAACATTTCCCTACTGTTGAGTAGGGCAAATCCAATTGCCTTGCTACAGCTCGATCACAAATGATTCCTTTCTCATTGTGACTGGCCTACTCAACAACAGTCGCTGCAACCTCTTTCGCCACTCGTGTTGTCACAGGTTGTACTCCTCGTCCTGGTCGAACTGAGGGGCTTACAGTCTCCTCGAATCGTGGAACCATTCTCCTGATGCCTCATACTGCCAGTGGACATATAGGGAATTATTTCAAACGTCTGTATTCGCGAAAACGCTAGCAGCGTATTTTTATAGATAATTAAGTTTAAACACTTTGCATAAAGCGAAATCTCCTTCTAATGTTGATGATTCTTCTTCTATTGTAGATCTATTGTTGATTATCTACCTTAAATTTCATATTCAATGTTTATGACAGTGGATAGTCGCTTATATCACTTATAATTCGTAATAATTATGCATCACGACTGCTAAGCCGTTTCATTGAATCATGTTTATACTAGGGACTGTTCGCAGCGCCATCTCTTCCCTTAACATTCATTTTTGAAATAAAATTTTTGCGTCATTCGCTTCCACCTGTTCTGAAATGCATACCACGCAAATTTGGCGTTCTTACAAGTACTGATTGTTTCACTACAATTCTGAATAGTGATACTTTAATTCTAACAACCCTATATATATATATATATATATATATATATATAAAGATATAATCAAGAAGAAAAAATAAGCGAGAACAGGAGTGACCATATGATGGCAGGGGTGGATTGCGACACCCCTTTCCCGCTTAAAGCAGCTTTTACGACCCGGGCAACGTTCACGGCACCAATGGGAGGAGGATGTTCATCTTTATTGGCAAATCTATACTTACATCATTATGAACAAGGTAATCACATTTTAAACGAATGACCATACTTTCGTTTTGTCGATGACGTCCTTATTGCACAAGAAAATATAAGTGTCATGTTTGATTTCTGATTCTATCCAGCCGATTTAACTCTGATCGAAAATATCGCAGAAAAGTCAAAGGAAATTAATTTTCTGGATATTCGTATACATTTTGCAAAAAACATGTCTTCGTATTATACAATTTACGACAAAAGACGGCAATACAAGTTCAAGATACATTACATTATCAATTGGCATTCTAATTTAAGTATTAAGATCTTTCGAATTATTTTAATTAATCATTTTAAGCGTAGTGCACGTATGCATTCATTTAAAGAGGATCGGATTAGGCATGATATTTTATTTATAAAGGAAGCTTTAACGCAAAGTTATCCTTTTCTTTTCATAAGACAGTGTTACAATGTTGTGTACAGTAAATTTATGGATGCATTTCAAATAGATTTTGGCAACACAGTTGTTTACATGTAATAAATGGCAACGATGCTGAGCGGGATTATGCGTTGGTCTTATCGAAGGTCTAGGTGTTTTGGTAGGTTGATTGGAATTGGTCAGGTATTTTATTTATTATTGTAATTCGAGGTTTTAATTCAAATCTAATTCTTTTTTAAACCTGTTATTTCTTTAAGGAGGCATTGCCGTCTACAGATGCACGTTCTTGTGTGATTCGCGTCTTCTACTTTAACGTTATTCTGAATTAAGACCACAGGTGATATATGGCTCCGGGAGTGTTTCCTAATGTGTAAAAAGTCGACTTGTAACCGGTAACTAGGGGTCGCCATCCCTCAAGGCCTTTTATATATGCCCTGTTGGTCGTTTTCACTTTATTCATGTATTCACGTTCTTGCAATTTTTGACTTGTTATTTTTTCTCGACATTAACTAGCTGCATTGCGCTATTATGTCTTGAATTTGATTTAGTACTATTTGTACATTGATAATTACTGTTTTTTGACATTCTTATATACATATATATATATATATATATATATATGTATATATATATATATATATATATATATATATATATATATATATATATATATATATATATATATATATATATATATATATATATATATATATATATATATATATATATATATATATATATATATATATATATATATATATATATTTATTTATTTATTTATACAAAATTTTATGTGGGCAGCACAAGGCTTTCCTTATATAAAACTATGGATTTACTCCTCTTACAGTCAAACAATGATAACATGGAAAACTATATCAAAGTACCCAATTAGCTTATATTTCGCGCAACTCTAAATAGACAAATAGTGATATTGATAGCATCTTCAATAAGCAACATAATTCATATATCAATATATTTTAATAATTCATTCATCAATTAGGCATCATATCATGAATTTAGTGTCACTTTTGCAATTTTGACGATATTTTCGTCAATCTGGGATGAAATATCGCCAAATTGGCGATACGTCTCTAGACTATTCGCCAAGTTCAACAAATGCATCAGGAAGTGTTACAGACAAACGGAGAGAAAAGCATTTCTTATGCACTAGAAGGTATGCCCATCATATGACGGAAATCAGAATTTGCGAAATATTACTTCCCATTTGTCGGCATTTTTATCAATTTGGCGACGTTTATGTCACTTTGGCAACAAATAGCCGCCAAGTTGACGATATTCTGCTAAATTTCTGGCCAAACGTTAAGGATGGACGGACGGAAAAATGGGTTATTCATATAGTCTACGCTAATGTTTTTTCCTTGATATAGAACTGTCATAAATAAGTCATTTTCTTTTTATTTTATGTGATTCTTGATACATTTATTTGAAAAATGTGCAATATCTCAGGAATGGTTCACGCTAGCGTCCTAAGTTTATGTCAATCCTTTTCTAAGGAACAATTACTTAAGGAATGACTATTTTTATAACTTTATTAAAGGTTTTAATTTTATAATATTTTCAATACTTCACTCGAAAATTTAGAAGGGTTCTGAACATTCGATTGTGTTTAAAAACAATAGGCTTCCAGTACTCATGGATTGTAATTTACGTACCAAATGTCGTTCGAATCGCTCCATTCGTTCGTGAGATATCGTCTCTAGAGTCTTATTGACACACACATTCTTTCAAGCACGCACACAGACATCACCTCGAAAACACTTGATTCGTATTCAGGGATGCTTGAAAAAGTGATCTCCCGCCGAAAACAAGAATTCGAATTTTCGACCCCGTCACAATACTTTCCATATACATTATACTATGTATAGAAGGAAAGTAATGATCTACATAGAAATACATATATAGGAACAATAATTGATAGAAGGTGAAATGATATATTTTCTAGCAAATATATATGTAGCTATTCCATAGAAATCATGCGCGCTTTTAGGAAAAGGTACTTTTAAGAAACGCACATAAAATTACACAGTGCAAGTTCTTTAACAAATATTCATCTGCAATATGAAATTATTAAAAAAAGGTAATAAAATCTATTTCTTGAAAATTTAAAAGTTTTGTGCCTTTTTAAAACATTCTTCTAATATTTCTAAAGAAATTTCTTCCAGTTTAATATCAATCAAGACAAGCATTTCGTCGTGCCCGTCCGTCTTCCGTGTTGTGGGTTCGATTCCCACCTACGGCCACGGATGTTATGGTGTTGGTACGCCCGGCAAGGTTTTGCAACAGTGCACGATTCTGGCTGACGTATAATGATGAATGATTGAAGGTATTAAATGCCTAGAAATTAGCAAATAAATAATAATGATGTAATATCAATTATTTAGCATGAACTGTTTTGTTTCGCTGTACATTTAAACGAGCCTTTTTGAAGAAGCTGTTTTCTAGCCGAAATGTATACAATAATTTCTCTTGTTTATACAAGTTTATTAGAACTCAATTGGAGAAATAATTAGAAAGATATTTTGGGGAATTGACCTAAATTCAAAATCAGAACGGAAATGTTGTATGAATGAAAGTGCAAAACGTGTTTTACCGCATAATTGAAGTAAATTACCAATGAAAAGTAAAGAAATGATTAAGAAGTGAGTATAATGATAAATATATATTTAAAACATATAAACGATGATTTACTGTATCAATATTTCTTGTGGAATTCCATATACTCTGATCATACATATAAAAGCATTACTGCATGGGCGCCATCTATTGGAAATGGTAGAAATTATTCAACATTTCAGATGAATCTGGGGAAGTTCTCTGGAAATCGAAATTCTGTAGTGCAGAATACAATTTCGCGTATTTGAAATAACAGTGCATGGTGCTTTATTAAAATAAAAAATATATATCTGAGGCTAGAGACTCCACTAAATTTTCTCTAAATTGCGTTAATAGTGTTCCGATCATGGAGATAAAAGTAAATAGTTAAAACTCCTTATTAAAAAACGCTATTTAAATTTTGAGACAATAATTCAGTTGACGTTGCAATAAGTTAAGTAGTTCTGCACTGTATGAGTATGCATTTCTATGGCGAAAGACATAAAATATTTATTCAAACTGTCAATTTTGCAAAAATAAATTACTAGCACAATACAAAGTAGAAATGAAACAATAAGTAATTTTCCTACTTTTAAAACTATTTCACCTTTGAATTTATTTTATCTCCATATATTTTGCACTCTACTGTACAACTATGATAAAATACTGGTTAATTATATGCATAATTAAGGAACACTTAATTTAAAAATAATCAAAAATCATATTTTAAATATTAAGCTTTTCTAATATGTCAACTAACAATAACAGCTACTTTACTAACACTAGCGACACCTGGATGTAATTCTGAAAGCATTATGGCACTTTCAGGCGTTCCATCCATAGAAGTTTTTTCTCCTTTTTTCTAACTCCATGATTCCGCTTTTGTGCATTGTAATCAGTGCCGCAGCAGCTTTATTTGTCTTCTAGCGTGACACAATTTTGATTGTGGCTATTTTCCTATATGCCATGACAGCGCCATGACACATCCACATCGACGCACGCCTGGTGTGGGGGCACCTTTCACTCGACTTAATTTGAAAAAAAAAAATATTTTTCAAAGATGTATTGCTTAAATTATATGCCGGACTAGATTGTGGTGGATTTTATAAATTTCATAATGCGCCCGAATACTTTTCGTAAAAATAATAAACGGCATTTCGTGATGAAATAATTTAAAAATGTGTCTTCTTGTGACTTCTTCCACCCAGATCGTCCGACCTACCCAAAAGTGTAAGGTTACTGTTTGGAAGGACGGGAAGTGCTACCCGATTTAGAATGGAACCCGGTGGGGAAGGCATCCACATGGAACGTACCCTCCCTCCCTTATTACCAACATTCTGTACCTAATCACATACGGGATCACATATTTAAATTTCCACGACTCTTCGTGAACACGGGGATAGTTTAGGGGGAGATCAGGGAGCCGAAATCGGAACATCCGAGTGAAATCCCTGTGCGCTAACCATTTTCCTGCCCCACCCCCTTTATTGTGATTTTACTATATTTGAAAATTAATCAACTACATGTAATTACAAGAAGCGCGCCTGCAAGTGTAGTGCGGCAGGTGCACCCTCATCAGGTGCGGTACCGGTATGGAGGCACTGCGGCGGAAATGAGGTTCAGTAATATAGGAAAAGAGCCGAAGTCAAAATTTCTTGGCACCAGGCGCCAAATAGAAATGATGCGGTACTGATTAGAAGGGACATAATCCTAAACAATCGCTCTGTTCTTAGGAGAATGCCTTTTAATTATGCAGAAAAAAATCTGATGATGACAACACATGAATTTCTCAACATTATACAATTCCTTAATTTTTTTCCAGCAAAATAATGATTATTTAGATTAGCAACAAAACATTTTTGATATAAAATTATATATTGAAATTAGCTGTTTTCCTTGATAATAATATGTAAAACTATTTCGAAATACAAAATTAACCTATATTTCGGGCAAATATAATTTCGCAATTAACAACCATGTCTGAAAATGTATACTATATATAAACTATATATTCCATATAATTTTATCAAAAATTTATTACTGGTATATAAAATTCCAATCAGTAGATAATACAGGTAATTTAAGTTACAAGCTATAGATTGCTAAAATTGTAAATACACATTTTAATTATACTTTTCACATTTCAATAATGAAATTATTTTGGAAAACTGAATATCATTATAAGAACCGTCTAATATTTGTCCCAAAGTTTCCAAATGTGCATATCAATTACTGAATCCACACCGTAGTTCCAACAGTTACCTTACACCTTTCTGGTAGGTCGGACGGTCTGGGTCTCAACAACAACAACACCGTAGTTCCAAGCCAATGGCCCTACCGTGCTGAAAACACCGGTTCTCGTTAGATCACCGAAGTCAAGCAGCATCGGGTGCGGTTAGTACTTGGGTGGGTGACCACCTGGGAACACCGCGTGCTGTTGGCACATTTCGGCCGCGGTAGCCCGGTGGTTTGCGCGCCGGATTTGCACGTTGCCACAACTGCCGCCGTGTTCATGCGGAGTACGATCATGTTAAGCATGTGGGTCTGTAAGTCCTTCCGAGAGGTTGGTGGTAGGGGAAGGAGGGTACGGTCCCTGTGGATGCCTCCCCACAGGCTTCCGGTCTAAATTGGGTGGCATTTCTCGCCCGTCCAAACAGTTACCTTACACCTTTCTGGTAGGTCGGACGGTCTGGATCTCAACAACACCATAGTGCCATTCGCATTGATTTAGCATCGCGTAAATTGAAATGTGGCGCTTTGAACACATTATTTGTCTAAACAAAATGGCTTATTTATATACACGTACAAATTGATATTTTATTAGCATACTGTGAAATAACTGATAATTGGCGAATTGTTTGACATTGAAATACTGAATTATTGCATTTTTTTTATTTTTAATGACATAAGTTAGATACACGAAAATGATGTTAAACAATTCGCCGTATTATATTGTATACTAGCTGCATACCCGTTCTTCGTACGGAGTATATAACATAGAAACTTACAATTCGCAATTATGTGCAAATTCTGTTAAAATATTAAATTTATAGCTCCTAAAGAGAAGTTTAAGAATATCTGTTCTCACTACGCAAAATTATCTTCACGGGCAGATCTGAAGAATAAAACATATTGGCTTGTTTTGTAAACAAATTTATATATATAAAAAAAAAGAATTGAATCAATATATGCAATCCCTTACTACTTCTTACACCTTTCTGGTAGGTCGGACGGTGTGTCTCCACAACAGCAACCCCGTACTACTTATATTGTCGCAGATTAGAAAATATGCCAGTCTATTAGAAGATTACCCGTATTACAGTATGAGTCTCAAAAATATTTGCCAAAATAAGAGAGAGTAATAAATTGAAAATATCAATAATCCCCGTACTATTTATACCACAAGGTCGTAATTGATTCCAATGTATGGCAATATATATCAAAACATAAGCCAATATACCTGTACTACTTATATTCTCGTAGATTAAAAGATATACCCGTGTATTTGCAGAAGATTACTTGTACAACGTACAGTATATGAGTTTAAACAATTTTTGTCATAATAAAACAATTGCATAATAACTTGAAAATATCAATAATCCCTGAATCAATAATCCCCGAAAATATCAATAATAATAATGTTTAAACCTGAAATCAGTAATTGATATTATCCAGTAAAAAATGCTTTAAGAAAAATCAAATCGTTCTTTTCTAAAATATATTTTTATATCCATTTATTTATTATTCAAATCGAAAAAATAATTATTAAAATTAACAGACAGATTTGATTTAATTGCGTTTCTGAGTAACATGATATAAGATAGAATCTTCCTCATAAACTGCGAAATTAAATAACCATTTTGATTTCTTTATACTTTTTATTGTTCAGTAAAAGCTTGTTTAAAATAAACCATGGAGATAGATTCCCCATTTAAATCATGTTTCAAACAATTCATGTTTTCAGAAAGTTCCTAATTAGAGCAAAAAATCTCCCATCAAACTCAGAGATTAAATTCTCATTCACTTTCAAACGATTTTTAAGCTTTTCGTTTGGATAAGCCACGGAGTTAGAGAGTAGAACGCCTAAGAAAAAGTTTCGTTTTTCATTAATATCTCGACAGACACTGGTCTTCGATACTCGAAACTTTGGCTAAATTTATGGCTGGCTATTTCAAGGCTATCCACAAAATTTCATTAAATTCGGTTTAGCCGTTCTCTCGTGATGATGAGACAAACGAAAATTTCGTTTTTTACTGATATCTCGAGAACCACTGATCGTAGAAACTCCAAATATAGACTGCATTTTAAGTGGGACTATTTCCAGGCAACCCACAAAATTTCATCAAATTCGATTCAGCCGTTCTCCCGTAATGACGGGACAAACAGACAGACAGACAGACATACAGATTTTCATTTTATATATATAGATAGAAAGAAACATGTTGAACGAAACCTGCTGCTTCTTAAATTTTCCTTAATTTTTTTTGACAGAGTTGTTTGAATAACATGCAATATCTCGAAAATGGCTCAAGCTAACTCTTTGAAATATGTGTCATTTGTTTTAAAATAATAAAAGTGGGTGTAAAATGATTATCATTTTAACATTATCAAAAACCCTGATTTTTTATTGATTTTTTCTAAATGTCACTCAAAATTAGGGTATTTTCTAAACATTTGGCTATATTGGGGAAGTTTCTGAAAATTCGCACGCGTGTATAATCAAAAGAGTTAACTGAATGTTATATTCCTAGAAAATTGTGCTTAAAAAGCTCCATTTGTTCGTCAAATATTCCTTCCATAGGCTTGCAAACACGCACATACATATGCACACTAACATTTATACACACACTCACATACACATACATATAGACACTAACATTTATACACACACTCATATACACATACATATATACACTAACATTTATAAACACACTACCCACATACAACACCTTAAAAACGTTGGATTCAAGTTCAGAGATCCTTGAAATGTATTTTTCAGTCGAAAATCCAATTCAAATTTCCGGCCCCCATCACGAAAAAATACACTTGAAAAAATATTTGGATTGATACCTTATTGATAATATATTCCCCGGACGATAGGTAACTTGCCCCCTTGATAGGCGAATGACGTCACGAACAAAAAAAAATTGTATCGCGATTGTTTTTCATAACAATGATTAAAACTATAAAGTCCAGCCACGTATAAACTATTTTCTACATGATTAGGTTAAATTTATGCTACCATGTCTTACACTACCATGTTAAAAAAAATATAAAGTTCCTGAACAATTTCGAAATTTTTACTCGAATTTTGAATAGTTCTTTCTAATTCTAAATTTTTTTAGCAAAGCCGAATATGAAGTTTCGTGAAAATACATTAATATTTGCGGTAGCTATCGCTTACACAAGAAATTGAAAACACAGACAACAGACAGACGAACCTCACTCCAAAAATAGTCAAAACATGTGCAGGAGGTCTTAAAACGTGTATTGGCATCAAAATCGCGAAATCGAAAATTTTCATGAAAACAGTATTTTCTCAATACTGCGTAAGAGAATGGTATTGAGAATGTAAAAATATAATTATATAACGATAACACAAATTAAAGATATTTTACAATATATAAATAGACACACTTGTTATTGCTAACACCTGATATTATAAGCTGGCCAAATTTTATGAAAAAAAAGCTTGATTCTTGAGAGAGATATGACATTCCCTGCTAAAAAGTAAAATTTCTAATATCTCGGACAGGACTCGTGATAAATTGCCTCCATTTATTTCCGATTAGAAGTATTTCCAGTTCAGTCATTCGCTTTATAACAATAAAGATTTTTGACTTTTTTATAATTTTTGTAGATAAAAAATGCCATATATTTCCAGAATTGAAGAAATTAGTGTCCTATAAATATATTTCACTTTTAAATAACGAAACGCGTATAAAATATTCATTTTCCTAACTTGTTTTCCACACGAATATTTTTATTACCTCATTCTTATTTTCTAATTATTTTGGAATTCACTCATACCACAAATCAATAGGTCGATTGTGGAATGTTCGGGCTCGTAAAGTTCTTTATAGTTAAGGTTGCAGAACCCAATTCAATTTTAAGAGCTTGTAATTTAGTCACGGTAGCTCAATGGTAGACCGTCGGCTGGCCAGTTCGAAGATCTAGGATTCGATTTTTGGTTGGGACAGCAAGGTTCTTTACAATGGATTCCAAACAGATAAACCCTGTTGGTTAGTGCAAAGATGTCTGAGGTCTGAAGGTGACTCTAGTACGACTAGTATGGATTCAGAGGATTCTGGGATTATGAGCGCCGATTTCAAATCGGAAAGACAACGACCGTGCATGAAGCTATGCTAAAGGATAAATTAGCATCGGAAGACTAACCTGGGGTAAAAATGGCAGGAGATGGTCAGTCAGACTGTCAGTTGCACGCCAATGTGATATTAGAAGGTGGAGAATGCAGAGTCCACTTCGATTTCTAAGAGCTTGCAAGGATTTATAAGAGCTTTGAGGATTTATGCATCCTTCTTGTTTAAAACAGGATATTCCAGTCCAAATTACGTTTTTCAAGAAAGAGGGATTTGCATCTCTCTGATTTAGAGCCTAATTACAAAAATCTAGACTACGCTGAGAATGTGTTGGCTTCTGTCCTTGCACACCATGAATGGTAAACGGATGTTATTTATTCAGTCTCAGTGTTCTCCACACTGTTGCACGTGGTACGTTCATTTCGGAAGCAGCGGTACGAACACTACTAGGTGGATGACCGCAAAAGTAAGCCAAAATATCAATTTCTGCTTCAATTGAGTGAAGTCTGGACCTATCTAGTCTACCTACATGATCTGCGCTTCCTCTTTCATGCACTCGATGCACCAATTGGGAAATAAATCTCCCAGAAGGATGTCAAGAATTGGGAAAAGTACGTTGATATTCCCGTGCAGTTTCGTTAGCACTGCGATTGCATGCACTGTACAGCATAAGCATTTCAAAAAGTTTTTCGTTGCTGTATTGCGACATACTGTCGGTGCAGACTACACTCTCCAAATGTAGCAAAAATATGAAATACTTAAGGGCCGCTCAGACTGCCGGGCTGCGCGTGCTACGCTTGCGTAAGCAAGGCGATTGGTCAATGCCAGAACAAGAACAGCTTTCTGATGTGATGATGCGTCTGTCGCGATTGTGTGACGCACCTATCAGAGGCAGATACTTACATATGCATACATTTCTAAGCTGTTTTAATGTTTATTTTGATTGTGCCATTTCCAAGTTTTATTCTGTAATTAATCATGTAAGATTTTAAGGTGTTTTTCAGGAAGTATATTTTTGAAAAATTGAAAATAAATCTAAAGACAAGAGGCACATATTATTTGCCTATGATGCATTTCTGCGTTGCGTCATTTGTACTCTCGCTGTAAACATTTAAATTTTAACTTGTGATTAATCCCCCACCAACTTTGTTTAAACATATCTCTGGAACTTCTTATGATAAAATGTCGAAATTTTGTACATCACATTATTAGTGTATGGGGCACATTTTACTCATTGGAAATGTTTTTATACGGGAGCCGTATATATATTTAAATTTTGCATTTCTTCCCATTTAATCCCCTGAAAATTTTTATCAATTTCATAAAATTATATACAGCCGCGGAAAGAAAACGCCCCACCCTCTGTTAATCGAGCATCGTTCATCATAGAGAAAATTGAATGATACCATTCGATTAGGAATAACATCTTCTACAAATTAATGTGCGTAAAATTTGCATAAGCGGTTGTCATATCTAAACGCGCACAAACTTTGAAATTTCAATAGCAACACCCAAGTTTGACAACATAGTTCGAATCTAGAGCAAAATTCAATCTGTGATACCAAATTTCAGGTCATTTAGGTGAAGCGTTTTAGATTTGTGAGTATGTAAAATGCTGAGCTCCTAATGTTAAATTAGTTTCCAAGAATTCCATTTATATCTTCTGTAATAATTATCTGCTCACGCTGATTATTTGTATGACGTTGCTACTAAACAACCCAAACACATTTACGTGATTTTTATTTTCTGTGGAAATAATTGTTTGTATGAAATATTAATTATGAAATCAATAACCGAAAAAATATGAATACAAACCTTGACATGTCTTGATAACAATCGATTCACTAGGACTTTTTATATGTTTATGTAAAATTCCAGGTGTTTACTCCCTCTAGTTCTTTCGAAATGTTTAAATATTCAGCATCACGATGATTTTATGGGTCGTAAATTAGTTTTAAAAATGACTAATTTGAAAAAGTTATATTAATTGCAAGTTAACCTTTATTTTAGAAAACGGGTATATATTTTTTACCCAGTTTTAATAAAAACTTTGTATAAACAATGTTGTATCAATGCAACCTACTCAACGTAATTCTGCTACTTTATTGAAGGATGAAAACTTGCATTATTATAAATGGAATCTACTTATGTTACTGTCGATTAATAGTTCCGGAGCTACTGCGAATTGAAATCGCCCACAAAATGTGATAATTTATAATGCAAATATTTATATAAAACAATAACAAATTATAAAATTATGTGATACTAAAAACCAACAAGACTTCAAACAGTGATTGATAATGACGGATTGATATTTTTAAATCCGTCACCAAGTTCCAACGGAGTTGTTTTGTCGCGTCATCTGCAGATATTTGTTAGTCTCATAAATTGTTTTTGAAACAGCATTATAAAATAACAATTGAAAATAAACATTTCATTCTTCTTTTATTCTTCTTTCTTTTATTGATCCTGGCACGAATGCCCCATTAGTTTTTAGCAACGTACCCAGTACGGCTTTTTACCCCTAATAATCTTGCCCTATTTGAAGCTCACATTATCCATCCCATTATAGGCCCACTGCCTTAGTAATACACACACACACAAAACAGCACGACACCCAGCCATGAAAATGCTCACCCTCCCATGCAGGAATCAAACCTGCGACCCTTTGGCTGTGAGGTATAATGCAGGATGTCAAGAGGATAGTTCAATAATTTACAACAGTGCTGTGTTCAATCAACGAAACATCGCCCTTCAAATTGCGGTTTTCAATATGGAGCTGATCTGCGAAAATTGCACATTCCGGAATATTGAATATATTCGGCTATAAAGATAGAAACGAAGTGAAAATTTGAATTTGGACTAATCTGGGGGTCTAGACCATGTGGGTGACATCAAAATTGGGTGTTGCCATTGAAAATTTCAACGTTTGTGCTCGTTTAGATATGAAGACGGTCCCTTATGCAAATTTTACGCGCATTAATTTGTAGAGGATGTTATACCTAATCGAATGGTATCATTCAATTTTCTCTACGATGAATGATGCTCGATTAACAGAGGGTGAGGCCTTTTTTTTCTGGGGCTGTACCTTTTTTACGCAACTTTGTAATTTATTATATAGGTCTAAGATCAATATTTAAGGAATACAAACTGAGGCCTTTGTTTTGGGGACAAACTTTATATATATATATATATATATATATATATATATATATATATAATTGAAAAATGTTTATTTTACTTGTATCATATATGCCTGAGAACACAAAAATTTGTTTCAATGGGGTTAGGGACTAACAAGTCCATTCAGGTCGCTAAGATAAACTATAATAAGGAGAGATCGGCAAAAGGTTCAATATTAACAATAGTATACTTAATAATTTTAGAATAATGAATATATATTTCCGTGTCCCTGTATGAATAAAGATCATTTTTCAACTTCAAGTTAAAAGAGTTACGTGACATTTCAGATTTAAGCTCATTAGATAAAACATTTAAATAAATTTTTAGAGGATAACAACAAGAAGTTCTTATGCAACTTTAAGATTAGCTTTAAGAATAACATAGTTATAATTGTAAGAACCAGTTAATCTGATGTTTCGATTGATTTATACGTAGTTAGGTTTATTAAAAAAGAAGAATACATACACATAATTAAAGTCGGTTGATTCGTAGGCAGATATAAATTATTTAAATGTGCAAATCAGTTTACATTTGCTATGTCATGTTTAACAGCGATATTTTTTTAATTTAGATTCGTCTAACAAACATAATTTTTTAGAAACAATAGTCATAGGTGAGCTGAAAGAGAAAATATCATAAACATTTCAAATTTCAAATTTATTATCTTTGAAGTTATATCTAAGTACTTTAAATCGTTTCAGGGTATGAACTCCTTAAACAATTCCTTTTCATACACCTTTGCAAATAATAAACTTTTCGTGACGAAAAATAATGTAAAACTATTTTCCATACATGCATTCTTTTTCTAAAAACCGCTTCAGATTCGAAGGAACTTAGCTTGGGGAATGTGGAGTGCAATTCCTTTTAAATATATTTTAACCATAATGTAAAGAAATGCAAATCGTTATCTAAGCAGAAACTGTGCGAGGTATTTTCTGTGAAATCAAAAGACTAATGGAAAATATATTTTGTAAATGAATGCTAATTCTGTTTGTTGTCAAAAATGTAAAACATTTTATATAAATGAAATAAATATGCTTATATCTTTACGCATCTAGTATGGAAAGAAATGCCAATAGAAAAGTTGTAAAATGCTCCTAGTGCAGTAGACAGCATCCTCGAATCGAGGGGTATACAAGATATTTCCTGGGGCGCGGTAGCCCATTGGTTAGCGCGCTGGAGTTGCACTCGGTAGGCGCGGGTTCGATTCCAGCCACTGCCAAAACTGCCGCCGTGTTCACGCGGAGTACGATCACGTTAAACATGTGGGTCCGTAAGTCCTTCGGAGAGGTTGGTGGTAGGGGAAGGAGGGTACGGTCCCTGTGGATGCCTCCCCCACTGGGTTCCGGTCCAAATTGGGTGGCACTTCCCGGCCGTCCAAACAGTTACCTTACACCTTTCTGGTAGGTCGGACGGTCTGGGTCTCAACAACAACAACAAGATATTTCCTACATGTTCAGAATACCACAAAGCCGAGGCAGCCCAATACATATACTCCTTTTTTTGCGTTGGGAAGGACATGCCGTTCTTATTCAGCCATCCACAGCTTGTGGCTTGCGAACTCAAGAGGTGTGGTTTTCCAGATCTGGTTTAGCAGTTGGACAATCAGGGTTTGATTGGCAACAACAACGAACCAACTTGTTTCTTTTCAGAGTTCCTAAACACGGAGTAGCTATTAAGCTACAAGGCCGACGAGAAAATATATTACGTTACTCAATTTCGTAAGCGCCAATAGTGACTGACGAAATCCATCATACACTGATGGTAGTAACATGGGTATTAAAGATTATACCTGAACAGCACGGAATAGTCAATAACTAATCTCGCATTACGAAACTTCTTTTTAAGGATGAGTTCAAATAAGAATGGAATCAATGAATGATCTACTGAAATCCCAGCGTGGCTTATAAGTATTTAATTATTGTAAGATTGAGGAATGGGGTCAGTAATGGTCATTGCCGAAACTTAAATACAAGTGAAATGAACTCATGGAGTGATTCTACTTCCCCGAAAAAAACACAGTGTAACTCTTTTTGAAGCAAAAGTATAAAATCCAGAGAATAATAAAACTAGCACTTTAAGTTGTTAAACACAATATCAAATACTCTGGTATTGATCTAATCGTAAAGAATCTTGTCTCAATAACAAAAAACAATATGTTTCATTTCAATGCAATAGAGTTCCACATTAGTGACTTATCAGGGTACCAATAATTTGCTCTCTCGCATCTCCTTTTCCTCTCCTTTCCCAATTGTCTCCCTCTCCTCCTTATTTTCTCTCTCCCCGCTGTTTCCCCTCTTCTCTTTGCTACGCTTCCCCCTTTCTTACTCAATCTATCCCAAACAAAATTAAAGAACTATAGTTATACCAACATGTATGAACAATCCCTGAACTACACTCACTCAGTAGCAATGCAAATTATCACAAGCAGCGGGAAGAGCTCCACTGAAACCTATATTCCTAAACGGATACTTATTTTGTAGCATGAACTAGTGGGATGGGTATTAAAGATTAAAAATACCTTAAAAATCGGAGGCAGAACTTCATTTCTCCCCCTATTCAAAACTTTGCTATAAACTCTAACAAACCACTTTAACATAGCAAACTTCTAACAACATTATGAGTGAAATTACAAAAGTGTTGCATGTGTTCTATCGCAAAGGACGGCAAGGCATCAAAAAGTCTCGTTGTAAGAAAATAAATATTTTAAAGCAATTCGTAAAATATACCCAATATTTTTATAAAAGATGGTCATGAAAAACTACAAGAGAAAACAGAAGAAAACAACTCAAAATCATTTTCATTGTACAATCATGATATTTTCATCTTGGTGTCAGATGCTTCAACAAATCCCTTGCATATACCGTTATCAAGAGCAGCTTTTGCGTGACATATATATATATATATAAATAAATAAATAAATATAAATATATATAAATATATATATATATATATATATATATATATATATAATATAATATATATAAATATATGTATATATATATATATATATATATATATATATATATATATATATATAAATATCATAT
The DNA here is from genome assembly GCA_951213105.1 of Amaurobius ferox. Classification (NCBI taxonomy): domain Eukaryota; kingdom Metazoa; phylum Arthropoda; class Arachnida; order Araneae; family Amaurobiidae; genus Amaurobius; species Amaurobius ferox. The sequence goes on from OX578146.1 coordinate 43,215,788, forward strand.
ATATATATACAAATATCGCATATATATATATATATATATATATATATATATATATATATATATATATATATATATATATATATATATATATATATATATATATATATATATATGTATATATATATATACAGGGTGAGTCAGAACTCTTGGGTCAAACCTTAAGGGGTGATAAATTACATCTAAACAAGCAATTTTTGTCATACAAAACAGGGTTGTGACGCAAGAGGTAAACCGCTAGGTAGGAGCTCATGAAATTAGGAAATGATGACTCTCTGGTGAAAAAAGGAAACACAAAAATGACAGAGTAGTGCACTAAGTACCTTTTACTGAAGGAAATTGCAGAATGCATGGACAAAGTTACCGAAACTGCTCAAAACTGCTACCACCAGCAGTAATGCAGGTTTTATACCTGCGACGTAGCGAGAGGCGCATGTTTGCAAAAACACCCGCTAGATCTTGGACAAAGATGGCAGTAACAGCAATCTTAGCAACAAGGTCCTCATCGGGGCCGATGGGGCTATCGTAGATGAGACTTTTCATATGGCCCCATAAGAAAAAGTCGAGGCAGGAGAGCTCAGGCGATCAGCTTAAACCCTGGCTAGTTCTGAAGCAGTCGTCACTGCGTTCAATGTCAGCGACGTCTAGAGGTTCACCTCTTGCGTTAAGACACTGCTTTGTATGACAAAAATTGCTTGTTTAGATGTGATTTATCACCTCCTTAAAGTTTGGCCTAAAAGTTCTGACTCACCCTGTATATATATATATATATATCTATATATAGAACACAAAAATTTGTTTCAATGTGGTTAGGGACTAACATCTCTCTCTCTCCTCGCTCTCTCTCCTCCCTCTCTCCCCCTCTCTCCCCTCTTTCCCTCTCACTCTCTCCCCCCCTCTCTCTCTCTCCATTCAGGTCATCAAGATAAACTATAATAAGGAGAGATCGGCAAAAGGTTCAATATTAACAAAAGTATACTTTAAATACTTTTAGAACACTAAAAAAATACTTCCGTATCCCTATATGAATAAAGTTCATTTTTCAGCTTCGAGTTAATAGAATTAGTTGAAATTTTTAGATTTAAGCTCATTAGATAAAACATTTAATGTTTTAGAGGCTAACCGCAAGTTCTGCTTTAAGAGTATATTGGCTTTAAGAATATCATAGTTATAGTTATAAGAACCAGTGAATCCGACGAAGTTATTGATTTTTAAGTAGTTAGGTTTGTTAAATATGTAGAAGTATGAAGAATTAAAATCGGTTGATCCGTAGGCAGATATAAATGATTTAAATATGTAAATCTGTTTACATTTGCTATGCTATGTTGAGCAAGGATATTTTTAACACTTTACAAAATTGAAAAGTTTTATGGCTTTGTTTATGCTGTCTGTCTGTCTGTCTGTCCGTTAGCATGATAACTGCCGTAAAATTGACTTAATCAACATGGAATTTTAGTATGTTGTTCAGATGCTCTGTAGGACCTATGGGAATATAAATGAATAATATCTTCCAATTAGTTTTGGATTGAACCCGGGTTGAAGAAATAAAATACATTGAACCCTATAGGGCCTAATTTTTCAAACATTTTTTAAGCGGACTTAAAATTCACAAATTGCTTCGAAAATTTTAGGTAATATTCAAATTATTCCGCAAAATATATAAAAAGAATTTCAGCAAACTATATTCAGTAGTATTTTAAATAAAAATTAAAATGCTAATTACACCTCTTATATGAAGCGATCACGTGACCATGATATGAATAGATCACGTGACCCACTTCCAAATGAAATACGGCATTCATCTTGTCTCAAAATCGTGATTTTTAAAGACATTTTTAATTCATATTGAGTGTTGTATCCGTCCTAAAACTGATTTAGTTTTGCTTAGATTCTGTGCATCTACATACTGAAACAACCCAATTACAATATATTTGAGTTTAAATGATCATCCAAATTTGATTATTTCTACAACGAAGACTATTTTTCACATATGTAAAATGTAAACAGAAAAATATGTGGAATTAGTTGTATGACAATTGCAGTATTTCTTTAACTCAAAATTATTAACTCATGGAGTCTCCATAGCTTATATGAATGAAATATTCATTGATTTTACAGAGAGAAGGACGAGTTTTTTCAATGCAGTTTAATTACTTGATAGAGTTTAATTATTTGTAGCTCCATAGTCTTAAATTTTTAAATAAAATAAATTATTTTAGTGCTGTGATGAATGAAATGAATGGGAAAATGTTAATGAATGAAATGATGCTTTTATAGAGAGAGCCAGGCGTGTTATATTTTCTATGACGTCATTTGAATGAATTTCAGTTGTTTTCGATGAAGTTTTCAAATATAATAAATTATAGTAGTAGTATGATAATTTTAAAAATATTACCGAGGAATGTATCGCAATTTAGAGATGTTTAAACCAGGCAATTTGTATTTCAATGCAATCATTTGAATGCAGTTCATTTCTTTCGATGAAGGTTTAAATTTTCAAATATAATAAATTAATGTAGAATTGTGATAAGTTTTAAAATATTACCGAGGAATGTATTGCATTTTAGAGATGTTTAAATAAAATTGCATTGAAGATGGAAAGTGTTTCATAATCAATGCTTTAAGCATGATTGATCTTTCTGTTTTAATTTAGATTCGTCTAGCAAATATAATTTTTTAGGAATAATAGTTATAGGTGAGCAAAAAGAGAAAATATCATAAACAATTCAAATTTCAAATATATTATCTTCAAAATTATATCTAAGTATTTTAAATCGTTTCAGAGCATCAACTTCTTAAACAATTCCTTTTCATACACTTTTGCTAATAATAAACTTTTCGTGTCGAAAAAATAATGTAAAACCATTTTTCATCCATGCATTCTTTTTCTAAAGATCGCTTCAGATTCAAAGAAACTGAGCTTGGGGAATGTGAAGTGCAACTCTTTCTAAATATATTTTAACCATAATGTAAAGAAAGGTAAATCGTTGCCTAAGCAGAAACTGTGCGAGGTATTTTCTGTGATATCAAAAGACTAATGGAAAATATATTTTGTAAATGGATGCTAATTCTGTTTGTTGTTAAATTTGTAAAACATTTTATATAAATGAAAGAAATATGCTTATATATTTACGCATCTAGTATGAAAAGAAATGCAAATAGAAAAGTTGTAAAAGTCTCCTAGTGTAGCAGACAGCATCCACGAATCGAGTGCAAACAAGATATTCTCTTTATGTACAGAATGCCACAAAGCCGAGGTAACCCAATTCATATACTATCTTTTTTGCGTTGGGGTGGACATGCCGTTCTTATTCAGCCATCCACAGCTTGTGGCTTGCGAACTCAAGAAGTGTGGTCTTCTAGATCTGGTTTAGCAGTTGGACAATCAGGGTTGGATTAGCAACAGCAACGAACCTACTTGTCTCTTTTTATAATTAATAAACACGGTGTAACTATTAAACTACAAGCCCGACTAGAAAATATATTACGTTACTCAATTTCGTAAGCGCCAATAGTGACTGACGAAATCCATCATACCACGATGGTAGTAACATCGGTATTAAAGATTATACTTGAACAGCACGGAAAAGTCAATAACTAAGCTCGCATTAAGAAAGTTTTTTTAGAATGAGTTCAAATAAGAAAGGAATCAATGACTGGATTATCTACTGAAATTCCAACGTGGCTTATATGTATTTAATTCTTTCAAGGTTGATGAATGGGGTCAGTAATGGTCATTACCGAAACTTAAATATAAGTAAATTCTAACTCTTGGAGTGATTCTATTACCCCGAAAATAGCACAGTGTAACTCTTTTTAAAGCTAAAGTACAAAATCCAGGGAATAAAAAAAATTATCACTTTAAGTTGTTAATCATAATATCAACTACTCTGGTATTGATTTAATCGTATAAAACCATGTCTCAATAACAAAATACAATATGTTTAATTCCAAAGCAATAGAGCTCAACATGAGTTCCTTAACACGGTATCAATAATTTGCTCTCTGGCATCACCTTGTCATCTCCTACTTTCCCTATTTTTTCCCTCTGCCCTTATCTTTCCATACCCCCGCTGTTTCCCCCTTTATTTTTGCTACAGTACCCCCTTTCTTACTCAATCTATCCCAAACAAAATGAAAAGAACAGCAGTTATACCAGCGTATATGAACTATCCCTGCACTACAGACACTCAGTAGCAATGCGAATTATCGCAAGCATCGAAAAGAACTCCACTGAAATCTACATACTTAAACGGACACATATTTTGTAGCATTAACCTCCAGAATGGGTATTAAAGATTAAAAAATACATTAAAAATCGAAGGCAGAACTTCATTTCTCCCCCTATTCAAAACTTTGCTATAAACTCTAACAGAGCACTCTAACATAGCAAACTTTTAACATCATTATGAGTGAAATTATAAAAGTGTTGCATGAGTGCTATTGCAGAAGACTACAATACATCAAAAAGTCTCGTTGTAGGAAAATAAATATTTTAAAACAATTCGTAAGAGATACCCAATATTTCAAAAAAGATGGTCATGAAAAACTACAAAAGAAAACAGCAGAAAATTCTTTTCAACTCAAAATCATTTTCATTGTACAATCATGTTATTTTCCTCTTGGTGTCAGCTGCTTCAACAAATCCCTTGCACACACCGTTATCAAGAGCAACTTGTGCGTGACGAAGAAACAAAGTAAAATAATTCCCTTCATGCATTAATCCATTTTTTAAAGCCGTTTCACATTCAAGGGGGCTTAGTGTGTTGAATGTGGAACGTTTCTATCCTCGAATGTTTTCAGAGTAATATAAAAAGTGTTAAACCTCAACAGAAACATTGGAAAGGATTTTCTTTCTGATCGAAATCGTAAAGGAATGTATTCGAAATAGCAGAGTGCTCTTTCTGCTTCGTTATTTAAGATTTTAAAATATTTATAATAAATAGTGGTAAATTCCTCGAGGTAAACATTTTCATATTTCCTTGATCTTTTAACTTTTATTATGTACGATTTATGATTGCAAAAGGTTTTACAAAATATACTGTAATTCACAGAATATATATATACATATATATATATATATATATATATATATATATATATATATATGTATATATATATATATATATATATATATATATATATATATATATATATATATATATATATATCCAAAAGGAAATTTCCAAATATGAATATCAAATATGACACATGAAAATAACAAGAAAAGAAAAGTACCAAAAATTGGCAGAGGGGGGGTTGTGACCCTCTCACCCCGGTTCAGCATGCTTTACGCCATGGCCCCACTCCCGGATGCCGGTACCATTCCGTATCTAGGCCATTATACCTAAGAAAATCTATTTGGAAAAGAAAATACCATGATCGCTGAAGCCAAACACAACACTTAAATTCGTAACAACAAGACCTCAAGTTACTCCCTAAAGAAATCATGCCTAATACAACACAAATCCCCAATATATATAGATACGGAATGGTACCGGCATCCGGGAGTGTGGCCATGGCGTAAAGCATGCTGAACCGGAGTGAGGGAGTCAAAAACCCCCCTCTGCCAATTTTTGGTACTTTACTTTTTCATGTTTTTTTCATGTATCATATTTGATTTTCAGATTTGGAAATTTCCTTTTGGATATATATATATATATTGTTCCTTGATGCGAAACAGCGTGGCGCTTCACTTCATTGTAACTTCGAGTATATGTTTTATGGGTTTTGGTTAAAATTTAAAATAAAAATAATATTTTTTTATGCTTTAAAATTAAATAGAGGGTTTTAAATTTGTTATTTAATAATATATATTAAAATTTGTAAAAAAATTTTTGATGTATATATATATATATATATATATATATATGATGTATATATATATGTATATATATATATATATATATATATATATATATCTATATATATACACCGGGAGGTTAGAATTAAAACACCCCTACTATGAGCACTCTATACATCGAACTACTCAATGTAAAGGCTCCAGAATTGTTGAACCTACTATTCAAGACATGGGAGAAGGGGTTAGGCGAAAAAAAAATAGTTCCAAAAACACCGATAGGTAGCGCTGTAAAACCGAAAATATGCTAAAAAGACACAAAATAATCACAAAAACACAAATGCATGCGATATGGAATTTTTCCTTTTTAATTTCTTTTGCTGATATGAAAAAAAAAGAAGATAAAAAAGTGAAGAAACTTAAGCTGTCATTGTAACTGCAATTTCGCACTGTAAGCACAAAAATTTGCATAAAACCTTGGTTTGCAGCTATGGTCTGGGCATAAAAGGGAAGAAAACTGGGAAATTTTCATTCTTATCAACGATTGCCGTCACACTGCCAGAATGCGCTTTGCATGTGAAGCTGTTTTATGAAAACAAGGGACATGCTGCAGCTGCACTTCGAGAGTTTCGTCGACTGAAGAATTTGCGAAAAGGACCATTACTTCCACAAGCTCTCAGGAGAATGATCGCTCGATTCAAGAAAACTGGACATCTTGGTGTTCAGCCGGATCGAGGACGCAAATCGACTCGTTCAGATGTCGTTGACGATGTTTCTACCGCTATTGTTGAACAACCAATTGATAACGTTATAGGCTGTAGTAGTGCACGTGGAGTGTCACGACACTTGGATATTCCCTACAGCACAGTGCGGAACGTACTGAGAAACATAGTGCATTTTTTCCCGTACAAAATTAGTCACAATCACCACTTGCTGGCCTTCGACAGGGAGAAGCGACTGACCTTTTTATAGACATTTCTGGCTAGAGTTGAAGCGGATGCATCGTGGCCATGGCAGATTCTATGTAGCGATGAAGCGCATTTCCATCTAAGTGGAACAGTCAACACCCATAATTGTCGCATTTGGGACACGGAAAACCCTCGTACCTTCCAAGAGATTCCACTTCACTCACTGAAAGTTACAGTCTGGTGTGGATTCAAAGCCACATTCATTCTTGGACCTTTCTTTTTCGAAGAGGCTACTCCCAATGGCCCTGTGACATGCACCGTGACGGCTGGGAGATACAAAAACATGCTTGAAATTTTTGTTGTACCCCAACAGCACCAGCACCAATGTCTTGATTCAATTACCTTTATGGAAGATGGAGCGCCTCCACACATTGGACACTGTGTACAGCAGTTTCTTCGGCAACATTTTACTAATGGTAGAGCAATTAGTCGTGCGTTTCCGATAACCTGGCCATCTCGTTCTCCAGATCGTGATCCCTGTGATTTTTGACTGTGGGGATACTTAAAAAGTCTTGTTTATCGAGGACGTCTGGTAACCTTGACAGATTTGAAAGACAGTATTACTTTGCATGTGAGAATCATCTCAATCGACCAATTACGATCCGCATTTGAACAAGCTGTCCACAGACTGCAGATTTTACATCTTGAAGAAGGGAACCATATTGAGCAGCATTCCTTGCATCGATAAGGTCCTTGTGATATGAATGTTTGGTACATTAGAATAAAATGTGTTACAAATGTGTATTTTGTGTCTTTTCAGGATATTTTCTGTTGTACAGCGCCACCTATGGGTGTTTCTGGATCTGATTTTTTTCGCGTAATCCCTTTCCCCATGTCTTGAATAGTATGTTCAACAATTTTGGAGCCTTTACACTGAGTATTTCGATATATATACATATATATATATATATATATATATATATATATAAATATATATATATGTTGATTGCAAATGCCAGTCGTTTGGCCGCTAGGCCATTAGACAACAAACTTTCCAGTATTTTTCAATGATTGAGTTAAAAGTCAGTAATGTAGGGCACTCGTCCATATTTTAAAGACATGGGCTGTTCTAGGTCACATAAAATCCAATCCGAGGAAGCAGAAAATCCGATTCGATGAAGATAAGCCCAGAGACAGTCATGACTAGTCAGGAGTCTGAACCTGGCAAGAGCTTCTCATCGAGGAGTCTCTAGAATGAGATTCTGCTCCAGAGATTCTGCTCCAATTTATTTTATGTAACATTTTATTGTACAGTTGTACTGAATGAAAAGTTATAGGATATGAGAATCTCTGCTCGACCATAGCAACCTTTCTGGCCAAAAAGTCATTTTTTCTATATCGTGGTACTCTGCAATAAGCAGCCATCCGCTGTAAAGTGATTTTGTCCGTTAGATATTTTAAAAGCGTGTGATTTCCTAAATCCGGGTACCATTGCTTCTTTGGTGGCCGGAAATTGCCTGGAGAGCCGAACTAGAGTCCGGAAGGATAACCGCTCTGTTGAATGAAGATGGACAAATTACGAGTTGTTGCAATGCCACATAAATTGCCTCGGTCTCCCCATCAAAGTGCGTTGTAGAAGCTCCATCAGATAAGTAAAAATCGAACAGCGTGCAAGAGACTCCAGCTCCGGTCCCTCAATTCTATCAAGTATAGAGTCATCGGTATAAACATGCAAGCATTTGTCCTGTGGAAATCTTGAGTCTATTGTATCTAATGTAATAATCCGAATTTCTTCAGAAATCATTTTCCTTTTGTTCATCTTTGTCTCAAGATCCAATCGGATGTCAATGTCCAGAAATTCTAAGGGATACACTGGTGCTAAGAAAATGTCAACCTTAAAGACAATATCATGGTGTTGGCAGATTCTATTAACTGACTGCATTAAACCAGCTTGAGATTTTAGATCTTTGGGAGACGAAAAATCATAACTTCCCCAATAATCATTATTTGGCAATTTAATTAACTTCTGATAGAGGGTTAGAGCATTTTGCTGAACTAGTTTTGTTATAGTCTGAGTCTTGGTTAGTAACTGCATAGCCAAAATGGGAGTAGTCTTAACAGCTCCAGTTATGACTCGCAAAGCCTGACTTTGCAAGGTTTCCAATGGCTTTACAACACTTTTTGATGCTGAAACCAAGATTTCACTACAATAACCCAAAACCAGCTATATAAAGTTTATTGGTGGTATTAAGAGTTATTCTTTTGCATCTCATTTTCACTCCTGCTAACTGTTTAAGTACAGAAAGTCGTCTTTCTGCACTGCATTTCAAATGTTCCACAAGATTTCGCCAACTTAGTTTATTGTCCAGTACACAACCCAGATAGGTAGTCCTTCAGCTGCTAGTTAACACCTTGGAAGTGCAATCTTGAAACAAAAAGCTGTATGTTTAATGTAAAACAAGAAAGATCAATCATGCTTAAAGCATTGATTATGAAACACTTTCCGACTTCAATGCAATTTTATTTAAACATGTCTAAAATGCAATACATTCCTCGGTAATATTTCAAAACTTATCACAATACTACATTAATTTATTATGTTTGAAAACTTAAACCTTTATCGAAAAAAATGAACTTTATTCAAATGACGGCATTGAAATATAAATTGCCTGGTTTAAACATCTCTAAAATGTGATACATTCCTCGGTAATAATTTTCGAATTATCATAATACTACGATAAATTATTATATTTGAAAACTACATCGAAAACAACTGAAATTCATTCAAATGAAGTCATAGAAAAAGTAACACCCCTGGCTCTCTCTGTAAAAGCAGAATTTCATTCATAAATAATTTCCCATTCATGTCATTCATCACAATACCATAATAATTTATTTTATTTAAAAATTAAGACCGTGGAGCTACAAGTAATTAAACTCTATGCGTAAAACTTCATCGGAAAAAATCGTCCATCTCTTTGTAAAATCAATGAATATTTCATTCATATCAGCTATGCAGACTACATGGACTAAATAATTTTGTATCAAAGAAATATAGCAATTCTAATACAACTCATTCTACATATTTTGCTGTTTACATTTTACATAGGTGAAAAATGGGCTTCGTTGTAGAAATAATCAAATTTGGATGAGCATTTAAACTTAAATATATTTGTAATTGATTTGTTTCAGTATGTAGATGCAGAGAATTTACGCAAAAATGAAGTGGTTATAGGAAGGATACAACACGTAATATGAATTAAAAAAAAACTTTAAAAATCACGATTTTGAGGCAATATGGATGCCATATATCATTTTGAAGTGGGTCATGTGTTCGCTTCATATAAGAGGTGTTATTATTATTTTAATTTTTATTTAAAAAACTACTAAATATATATCGCTGAATTTTTTTTTATATATTTTATGGAACAATTTGAATATTACCTAAAATTTTCGAAGCAATTTGTGTATTTTAAATACGCTTAAAATATGTTTGAAAAATTAGGTCCCATAGAGCTCAATGTATTTCATATTTTCAACCAGGGTTTAATCCAAAACTAATTGGGTGATAATATTCATTTATATTCCCATAGGTCCTACAGACCGTCTGAACAGCATACTAAAATTTCATTTTGATTAAGTCATTTTTACGGCAGTTATCGTGCTAACGGACAGACAGACAGACAGACAGCGGACAGACAGAATGAACAAGGTCATAAACACTATTCAACTTTGTTGTAAAGTGTTAAAAACTGGAAGTTTGGAGAACAAAACTGGAGTTTGGTTTTGCTTCAAGATCATCTCATTTTCTCTACACCAGACGTCCAAACCTTTAAGTGAGTGGTTAAGTGTTTCTTTAAGACCATCTTGTTTATGTTTTGTTGCACTACTCCATATGACTATGTCATGCGTAAACAATGCCACATCAATGGGACAGTCTGAAATCAGTGACTCTGGTAGGTCATTAATAAATACATTAAAGAGGATAGAAATTATTACGGTACGTTGTGGTAAATCTCTTTCGTTCTGTTTAAACCTTAAACCACCATCGTCATATCGAACTGCGCGGAAGCTGTGGGAAAGGAAATCCTTGATCCATAACAGCATTTTATTTGTTACACCAAAGGCTTGAACAACTTTTAATCTCCAGGCTTAAAGTCCAGAAAGGTAGAGAGAGTTGATGTTCGATTGTCAAGTGCATCCTTTATAGATTGTCTTAACGAGCAACTTGTTGAACAATAGTGTGATTCTGTCTAAAATGACTTGATCCATTGATAGCAAACCACCACTTTCGAGGTACTAATTGAGACGTGTTACTATCATCCCTTCCATAAGTTTTGAAAGCACGCTAATTAGTGCAATAGGCCGATAACCTTCGATTGAGTGCGCAGGTTTAACATTTTAGGAATTGACACAATAATGGCTTTTTTCCAAATGGCAGGGGTTCTAGAATTCCAACTCAAATTGAAGAATGGTGAAAGTATCTGGAAGGTATTTTTACCAATTATTTTTATGAATTATGGATGTATCCCATCCGGTCCAGGGCTCATTCCACATTTCAGTTGTCTAATGGCCTCTTTTAGTTCCAAGATGTTAAAGTTCCTGTAGAGGACCTCATGACTAGTGGTTTGAAATGAACGTGTTTTTGATATTTCCCCTCTTACTGTCTTCTATTTTTCTTGAGGTCATTCCTCAATAGTTGAGTTTTTGAGTAAAAGGATGCAAATGCATTTGAAAATACTCGGCCATCATATAAAAGCCAATTTTCTCCTACAATTCTGAATATCTTGTGGGTTTTGAGTTTGTTCAGATGAAATCCGTACTTGGGAAAACTGATCGATCAAAGAAGCAAGAGCTTCATTTCGAAATGGCTTATAGTTGAATTGTGCGTCTCTTGGAATACAACGTTCGGCAGTGTTTATAATTATTTTTCCAAAAGCCTCGAAGGCCTTGTCAGTGTTTCCACTTGGAATATTTTCTGAGTTTTCAAAGTATGAGTTCAGTTCAGCTGTGAAAGTTTCCCAATTTGCCTTCTTGAAATTCCATCTATGAATGACATTTTTTGAGAAAAACACTTTCTGATGTTAATAGGAAAATATAATATGAAAATGCGATGACCGGAGGCAGGGTCGTAAATAACACATCTCTCTGTTTCATGAGGAATGTAACTAGTGGCCAAAGTCAAGTCAGCGTTTGTGCCACTACCATTGTAATGAAGATATATAGGAGTGTCAGTGGAGCTGTAAATAAGTTCCAATCTATCAGAATTTAAAAGATCCCCCATCACTCTATATGCACTGATAAAATCATTATAGTTCCAAAGGGGATTGTGAGCATTAAAATCCTTCCACAGAATTGATTGTTTGGGAATAACAAGATGTCAAATTTTAAATTGTTAAAAAAAATTACAAACAGTTGCATGGAATCTCTATGGGAGGCAATTGTTCTTGCATTCTGGCCGATTTATATTTACATAAATACTAAGAGGGAACTCACGTTTTAAACGTTGTATTTTAACGTTATTTTGACGATATCCTATGGGTGAGTGAATGTGAGGAATTTGAATTGGACATCAGTTTTTATCCAGGTTGTTTAAAATTAATGGAGACTGGACATAACGATGACGGACGTTTGAACTTTCTGGATTTGAATATTAACAAAAACACAGATTGTAAACGTTTTATCGATTGGTCGATAAAAGTATCTTATTTGGTTTCAACATTATTTATTTAACACCATGGAAATCTTCTTTACACAAAAATGTTTATAGAAACATCAACATCAACCAATTGAAACGCACTAAAATGTTGAACAGTGAAATGGAAGATTGATATGTTTGTGATAGGGACTTTTTAAACAAAGTGGTAGAACAGGGATTTCCTAAGAGTTTTTTATGTTCGATTGTCTGTAATTTCTACGACATAACCGTGGCGACAGCTTACTGCTGGTACTTGGACTCAAATCAAACACGACAGAGAGAATTTTCTGTTTAGTAACATGATGATTCACGACCGTGTTATGGGAGGTTCGAGATGGTTAAACTCAGGATTTGTAATTAAATGCAGTTTAGTTTTCTACACCTTTACATGTTTTTTACATATTTTGGTTCAATTTGAGGATATAGGGTCTAGTGAATTGTTTTATTTTACGTATTATTTTGGAATCCTTCTGTGTTTTGCTTTGACTTCACGTATTCTGGATACATAAGTGAGAGGATTCGCTATCCATTCTTTACTTTATGTGGTTTATTGTCCGTTTTTTCCACTGTTGATACAATTGTATTTATTTGTATGGAATGGTACCGGGTCCCCGGGAGTGTTATCGCGACACAAAGCCTTCTTAACCGGACCGGAGAGTGGGGACTATAACCCCCACACGGCCATTCTTGTGGTACCTTCCTTTCTTATTCCGTAACAAAAGATAATTTGAATCACTATTCCGGATCAAAAGATAATTTGAAAATTAATTTGATATATTGTATTATTGTTCTACTATCGCTCGCTAACAGCGAATATGCAGGGTGAGTATGCCTGCCTAAAATATGCAAGGTGTTCAGTGGTATAGGTGCCCAAAGTCTATTTCCTCAACCGTTACTCACAGGGATGTGCTTCTAATTGCAAAGATGTTTAAAATTTTGAAATCTTATCTTAGAAACAGTTTAAATCAATAAATACATTTTTGAAAGAAATACGAAATATAAATTTTTATACGGTCCATCGGTTCTATCAATTATATTTAGGAAAAGCATCATCATACAATTTCATGCAAAATAAAAAAAGATCTTCCTTTTACGACCAAAATTCACCGAGCATTAAACTTTATGACTTATGACTAAGAGCATTAAACTTTATACTTTATGACTAAGTTCACTAAGCATTAAACTTTATGACTTAAGTCGCTTTTCCACGCATAAAAATGTGCCATTTCAGGCAACCAATCAATCAGGGACCGTATTGACCATTTCTCATAGGCAACCAACCAATCAGGGTCCGTGTTGACCATTTCTCACAGGCAATCAACCAATCAGAGACCGTTTTGACCATTTCTCAGCACAAAAAGTGCTCCAAATTTAAATAGCTATAAGTCAGTCAATTTTGGTCGTAAAAGGAAGATATTTTTTTATTTTGCATAAAATTGTATGAGGATGATTTTTCTAAATATAATTGGTAGCACCGGGGGACTGTATAAAAATTTATATTTCGTATTTCCTTCAGAAGTGCATTTATTGATTTAAACTGTTTCTGAGACAATATATTTTAAAATTTAAAACATTTTTGCAATTGGAAGTGTATCTCTGTAACTAACGCTTGAGGAAATAGCCATTGGACACCGATAGCACTGGACACTCTGTATATATATATATATATATATATATTATATATATATATATATATAAATATATATATATATATAAATATATATATACATATATATATATATATATATATATATATATATATATATATATATATATATATAAATATATATATTAATATATGTATATATATATATATATATATATTAATATATATATATTCATATATATATATATATATATTTTTTCAAAATGAAAGGAGGTATGGATGGAAACAATATACCAAAAGATGGCCGGGGGGAGTTGTGACCCCCTCACCCCGGTTAAGCATGTGCTTAACCGGGGTGAGGGAGTCACAACTCCCCCCGGCCATCTTTTGGTATATTGTTTCCATCCATACCTCTTTTCATTTTGAAAATATTTTTAATCCTCTTTTTAGTGCAGCTTTGCGCCTTTTAAGTGTGATTTCTGATGATTTTATAATATTATATTTCACGGTATTTTCATATTATATATATATATATATATATATATATATATATATATATATATATATATATATATATATATATATATATGTATGTGTATATATATATATATTTCGCCTTTTAAGTGCGCCTTATAATCGCCTTTTAAGTGCGATTTCTGATGATTTTATAATATTATATTTCACGGTATTTTCATATTATATATATATATATATATATATATATATATATATATATATATATATATATATATATATATATATATATATATATATGTATATATATATATATATATATATATATGTATGTGTATATATATATATATATATATTATATATAATTATTAATTATATAAATAAAAATGAAAAATAATAAACTAAGTCAAAAACATTAGAAAAATCAAAAAATAGGAAAATAAGATGCATTAACATTAATGTTTTGAATTTTATTTTCGCAAAAAAATGTAACTTTTGTCAGTATTGAAACTACGTTTTGAGCGCCCTTATAATGGTGTATAGTGGCATTCTCGATTATCCATTTTTCATATGAATTACTTGTTTAGTAGGAATTTTCATCTTTGATTCATATTCATATTCATGTTTGCATATTTGGGAAGTTGTATTCTGAATTGCTTGTCCAGTCTCCAGCTTAGACTCACTGGACGGGTTTGGGAGTAACTCCGTGAACGTTCGTACTGCCTCCCTGGTAGAATTTCGACTTGTTCATTCCGGTGCTTCTAGATTAAGCTGTTGAGGTTGATCGTGTATACACGTGGTAGAAGAATGGTTCATGCCGCATGGTAATACAATTTTCTTAATGTATCCTTTTTTCATTTTTTGTTGCCTGTATTTTAAGTATTTATAGTAATGTACTATTGCTTAATCTGAAACAGGCATTTATTTGGGTTAATTGGAATTGAATACTCAGACCTGACGATGAATTTAATTCTAATTAATCATCGAATTTGGGATGGTGCTGTTCTTTTCTCTTATCGGCATTATGGCTTTGAATTTGCTTCTATGGTGATGTTAATATTACTTGAATTGTATTTTTTTATTTTTACATAATTCTTATTATTACATTTCAAATATATATATATATATATATATATATATATATATATATATATATATATATATATATATATATATATATATATATATACATATAAAAAAATACAATCCCAAAAAGTATGAAATCCAAGAAAGAGAAAGGCGCAAATTGCCGCACTATCAGAGTCTTGAAAAATGAGATTTAAAATGAAAAAAGAAAATAAATAGATGGAATGATTGTTTTTACAGGGTTGCAGAAAGGCTTTATGCAACTCTTCCAAGATTCTCGTCTTGCTGGTTAGTAAAATTTCCAATTTTTGGTTATTTTGATCATTTTTATGTTGTCTGGGATTCGGCCATTTTTTCCCCACGGGCATGATCGATTGTTGTTTCGGGCGTGCAGAGTTTCTGGGAGCGTTTTCATGAAGTCAAAGCTTGCTTCTAACCAGGAAATAGGGGTCGCAATCCCCCTTGACCTTTCTGCAACCCTGTAAAAACAATCATTCCATCTATATATTTTCTTTTTTCATTTTAAATCTTATATATACATATATATATATATATATATATATATATATATATATATATATACATATATATATATATATATATATATATATATATACATATATATATATATATATACATATATATATATATATATACATATATATATATATATATATATATATATATATATATATATATATATATATATATATATATATATATATATATATATATATATATATATATATATATATACAGAGTGTCCAGTGGTATCGGTGTCCAATGGCTATTTCCTCAACCGTTAGTTACAGAGATACACTTCCAATTGCAAAAATGTTTTAAATTTTAAAATATATTGTCTTAGAAACAGTTTAAATCAATAAATGCACTTCTGAAGGAAATACGAAATATAAATTTTTATACAGTCCTCCGGTGCTACCAATTATATTTAGGAAAATTATCCTCATACAATTTTATGCAAAATAAAAAAAAAATCATCCTTTTACGACCAAAATTGACTGACTTATAGCTATTTAAATTTGGAGCACTTTTTGTGTTGAGAAATGGTCAAAACGGTCTCTGATTGGTTGGTTGCCTGTGAGAAATGTTCAATACGGACCCTGATTGGTTGGTTGCCTATGAGAAATGGTCAATACGGTCCCTGATTGATTGGTTGCCTGAAATGGTACATTTTTATGCGTGGAAAAGCGACTTAAGTCATAAAGTTTAATGCTTAGTGAACTTAGTCATAAAGTAAAAAGTTTAATACTCCTAGTCATAAGTCATAAAGTTTAATGCTCGGTGAATTTTGGTCGTGAAAGGAAGATCTTTTTTTATTTTGCATGAAATTGTATGATGATGATTTTCCTAAATATAATTGATAGGACCGATGGACCGTATAAAAATTTATATTTCGTATTTCTTTCAGAAATGTATTTATTGATTTAAAATGTTTCTAAGATAAGATTTTAAAATTTTAAACATCTTTGCAATTAGAAGCACATCCCTGTGAGTAACGATTGAGGAAATAGACTTTGGGCACCTATACCACTGAGCACCTTGCACATATTAGGTAGGCATACTCACCCTGCATATTCGCTGTTAGCGAGCGATAGTAGAACAATAATACAATATATCAAATTAATTTTCAAATTATCTTTTGATACGGAATAGTACTATATGTTTTTCGATAATTATATTTCCCCCAAGGGTTATTAAAAATTTTAAAAATTAATAACCTATAACCTTTATTAGAATCACACACATTAGAAAATAACAATATTTGCCTCTCATTATAACAATATCTAGCTCAATTTTTGTGGCGATAAGATATCTAAAAGTTAAACTTTTAATTATAAAATTCATTTAGTAATTATTATTAAATCTTCACATTGCCGTAAATTCATATTTAGTGGAATTATAATTTAAATCGTTCATTGCTTTGTTGTGCCGCTATAAACCCTCCAATTATTTTACTTTTCGTGTGGGTCCTTTAAAGGAATATTATTAATTATTAAAAAGATTAGACCAATTTAAACTTAACAATAACATTTATTAATGACTCAAAATACCTATTCATTTCCAATACATTAACTACTCTTCCTATTAATTTAGTAAGATAGAATGTGAGAGGGAGCACGTGAGCACCTGAACCATATATCTAATGTATTTAGTAACCTGTGGATATTTGAGTAACACATACCTTCAATTTGGGCCTTTGCAATAGACCGTAATGCTTGCAAATACTTGGTTGCACTGAACACATCCTAGATCTCCCTTATTTGGGAACTTCCACCCAATATTCTGCTTCTTTAGTATTGTCGTTCTATCATAATGGCAGGCACGCCTCCGCCCAAGTCATACCGTCGCAGTCGTTGCACACATCTTATTTCAGTCAAAACTCATATTCGTCTCCTAAGTCAAAATCCAACTGTCTTCTGCAATGTCTGATATTCCATCCCTTTTTCGTCAAAGTCTGATTTCCATGTCTTTTCGTCTACATCTGATCTCGTTCTACTTTTAGGCTGTGGTTCCTTCGGTGTGGGGGGGTAGCTCCGTATCTACTTCTTTGGCGCTCATTGGTTCTTCTTTACCCAATTGCACCATTGCACATTTAGTATGGCCCAGCTCAGCCCCTCTGGTATTGCACCCCTAAATTTATAGTCTTTTGACCTTAAAGTTCAAGTCCTCATAAACCCTGGTGCCAGCCAGACTACACTTTTGTTTGCCGTTCTGGGCATCATAAATTTCACAAATAAAAGTGTCTCATGTGAGAACAATTTCTGGTCTCACAATTTATAAAATACATTTTTATTTTGTAAAGTGCATTCATTCTAAAACTATCCGTATACATATTTTTATAGATATATACATGAGCGGCATAGCTTTAAAACTTTTCGAAATATGTTGAAAAAATCTTAAAGCGTATCATCTCATCAAATTATCAAATCTGAAAATGGTTATGCAAACTGTATTTAAAGTCACATGTCGCTTGAAGAAAACTTTCCTTACAGGCAACAGCGAATACATAATCCCTTATTTCTGAAAGTATTTTCTCATTATATTTTTTGTCACAGAATAACATATAAGTACTTATTTTACATTATATATTAAATTTAATGTTTTAAGATGATTTCATTAACTTTGGCAACTTGGCGAGTGGCAAGCCAACCTTGTCTTGGCATATTTTAAAATGATAGTAGTAGAAAACATAAATTTATTAAGAACGATTTAGCCTAGATTAATGGAAGTGATTTAGCTTTGTTTTGTCATTAAAATTAAGTATAACAGAAATATTTAAATAAATTTCTTCTTAAATAAATTTCGTCCAGTTTATGTCAATTTTCTGGTCTATGTCGAAAGAAAATATCCGATTTTGTATTACCAGACGTGCCAAAATCCATGCAAAGCGTACTTGATTTATATATCAAATTCCATTAATTTTTTTCGACCAAATTCCATAAAGTTATTTGTAAAACAAAAATCATATTTAATATTTTACTATATGACAATATCTAATCTGCACCAGGGGACATATAGGACTGTACTGCAAAATTTCATCAAATTTTGTTGAACACATTTTAATCTAGAGTGTGTGCATTCCTTAAATAAATAAACACACACAGGCATCACGTTAAATTTATTTTAGTTGTACTCTGTCAAAAATATATAAATCAGAAAATATGAATTCTACTTTTCAATCTCATGCAAATACACTTTTTACACATTACTATGCATTTCAGGTAAAGGCAAAATATGAATAGAAACGGAAATCAACTAAAACATATTCTCAACCCTAAAGCATTTTCATTTTAGTTGTTTCAAAATTTTGCCTTTTCACTGCATTATCTGTTTCAACAATTTTTTTGCTTATTTATACCTTTATTACATAACTTTTTGACAAAGTAATGTAAAAATAAATTCCCTGCATTAATTTGTTTGTTTAATTATTTAAAATCTTAAGTTAAAAATGGATGTATCTTTTTTTAATTTCTTTTTTGCATGTGTCGGTATTAAATTTTAAAATAAATGTAAAAAGCGTCAGATCCAAATATAAACAGTGTAGGGGATTTTTTCTGAGACTAATATAAAATGGAATCTATGTTCTGTAATTACATGCCTGTGGAATTTTTCATTTCCTGCAAAAGAACTAAGATAAATGATGTTAAAGGCATAAAATAGTTTGATATTTATAACTTAATGTAATTCAGTTAAGAATCGGATATCTGAAAAACTACGTAAGTAGATTATATCTTTACAAATGCATAAAATGTTTCTTGGCATATCGTCCCTCAACAAGGATAAAATACATTTGGAGACTACATAGGTGTTATGTGAAGGTAAGGTTACCGAACTTTAGTGTCAGATTTGGCGACATTAACCCAATTGAGTTTCTGAAAACACTGGAATTTTCTCATTACATCTAGAACATTCCATTTTACGAACACTTTCTAGAGATTTCTATGGTAAGTATATAAGGAAGGTGAAAAAGTTCATCGTTGAGATGAACAGAGTTGTCATAATACGAGGGAAATTACTTTGAGAGATATATCAGTGTTTCGAAAATATAATAGGTTCTCTTATGATTCAGTTGAGCATTAATTTGCTGTTTTATTGTATTTGCAAGTTGTTTTGTGATTCTGTAAGGGAACTATAATGCTATTAGCTGTAACATTGTTTACGCATATTGCTGCTTTTAAATAAAGGCGTTAGTTATACACAAACTCATTTTTATATCTCTGGTGGAACATCCACGGTTTGAGAGAATACGTGATAACAATATATCATATTATGTCCTCGTCCATACAAAGTCTACTTAATAATAGAACAAAAAAATTAATGTGTTAGCACAAATATTGAAAGATCTAATTAGGAAGTTATTAGTTACATTAAATATTGGCACTTATTAAGGATCGAAAAAAATGTTTTCAAAGATAATTTTAAATAACATAACATACACAACAAGCTTAATTCATGCACTTGACGTAATTATTATTTTTTTTTGCATCAAAACTGTCAACATCATGGCATGTTCCATTACCATCCACCATCTACAACTTTGTGGATAACAATATAAATTAGGCATAATACAATTATTTCGACGAAAACTACACTGACTTCCAAAAGTTAAGCACGAAATGTAAATTTTTATTTTTCGAATTTGAATGAATTATTTGAATGAATTTGAGTGGCTGAAAATCATCGCTGAGGATGTAGATGGCAGTATGCAAATATCGTTTGTTACAGCCAATCATGATTGACTGTCCGGATATATGTTAATTAGGTAGTCGATGAAGACGCCAGCATTCTGAAGGGTTTGAAGAGGTGCATTTAACTAGAGGTACGAAGTGTTTGTAACTTTGTAGGATTATTTTTGATGATATTCGTGTTTCTATGCCTGAAAGAAGACGAATGACAGATAGTGAGAGCTGACCTTCTGTCGGATGCATTGAAGCAGGACAGTCAATCAGATATGTCGCTTTTTCTTTGGCGTTAATCACTCTGTAATTTCTCGATTATGGAAACAATCCCAAACAAGCAAAATAGTTGTCTGGAGATCTGTGCCCGGTCGCCCAAGGGTTGTCACCTCCTCTGATGATCGGTATATTTCTCTAGTAGCCAAGCGGCATCGAAGAGTGACCTCCACATCCATGGATGCAGCAGCACTTGGTAAGACAATATCTGCTAGTACTGTGCGCCGAAGGCGCCACGTAAAGGAACTGTACGCCTGAGTACCACGCTTTTGTGTTCCACTAACCATCCAAGCCAGAGGATCAAGATTAAAGTGGTGTCGTCAACATGTCAATTGGATTGTCTCATATTGGTCAACGTCCTGTTCACGGACGCGTCTAGGTTTGCCCTGGAATCAGATGATAAGCGTGTACGAGTCTAGAAAGAAAGAGGCACACGTAATCAAGCCAAGAACATCATTGAACATCACGCATTCAGAGGTGGCAGCGTCTTGGTGTGGGCTGGAATTTCAATGGGATATCGCACAGAATTCCAAATCTTTAAAGATGGTTTTGTGACGACTGTGGTATGAGACTTAGACCCCATCAGCCTTAGACCCCATTGCGGGACTCTATGCTGCAGCAGTTGGTATCAATTTCCTTCTTATGGACGATAATGCCCGCCCCCTCCAAGCTTTATTAATGTGCATTTTATTAACGTGCCAGCGTTCCGTCCTGCCAAAGCTTCATTTCCGAATATGTAGTGTATATTATACGTTCCAAATCATACGTATTTATTGTGATGTGACAAAATCTGCTTTTCAGGAGTCTGAATCTTAGTGCCCTGGATAGCGATGGATGTGAAATTTCATGTAATACCTGTATGACCACGAAACTAACTTTAAACAAAGCAAAACATTATAATTATAGCAGTAGCAAGCAAGAAAAAATAATTTCAGTAGTGCACTTTTTTACGATTTTCAGATCGGCTAGTTTTTTTCAATGCTGATGGATAGCATTAACTACTAAACTGATTGTATTGAATAATGTCTCATTTTGTATATTTTGGTGTGCGGTACGTACAGTTTTTAAACTTGAAGGTTCATATGAATTTAAAATATTGAAAAGACATGATTTTTCGGCAATTACCTTCCGTGTTAACAGACATACAATTTAATCGATAATCGAGTTTATAAATCTTAATCGATAATGGCTCATGTTCTGATGAGAGATACATACATTTCTTTCAAACATTAAAGATAAATTTGATTTAGAATTACAAAAAATAAAAAAAAAAATGATCTGTCGGCGATTTTGTTTAGTTTCGTCGGACTATAGCCTAAACTACTAAGCAGATTTCAGACAATGGTTGCTGATTTTTTGTGTTTTGGTCAGATGTTGTATATATTTTATTAAACTTGAAGATACATTTTATTTCAAAACTTGAAAATTCGCAACGTCTACTATGTTGCTCTTACTTTAACGTGTTGAAATATATATCTACAAAATGCATTGGAAGCTCACAGCAGCACGGTATGGGAAAAAAATCTCTGTCGTGTACAAGAAATGTCCTTCAAAAAAAGTTGTAAATTGTTATGCAATTGAAATGATTCCGTCAAATTTTCTTAAAACCGGAGTTGTACTTTTGGGTTCAGATACCCTGCCAAAAGATCCAGACCGTCCAATACATAGTTTTTCTGAGTTGCAAAGTCTTAAAACAATTGACTAAATCTAAAATCGTGTACTTGTGATTACGTGGAGGATTTAGATCATGGCAGTGTAACTAGGCCATAAAGTACAGCTGCAGTTTTCTACGGCAACTCTGGGCAAACCATTATAAAATTTCATAACTTTGGAAGAAGCTTTTTATTTTCCTAAATATGGAGATTTTTACTATGAAATGGGCTTTTTCGTGAGATATAGTTATGTGACTGAATAATAAAAATGGAATTATTTCGTATGTATCAGCGATGTTTATCAGTGTTTCAGTAAACTCAATGTTCTGGACATTAAGCACAATGTCCACCGACGAGTACCCACCCCCCTCAATTGTCGGTTCATTTAAATTTGAGGTAAAAACACATTCATCAATGTTGTCTAAATGTAAAATTTAAGACATATGCTACAACTTATAAGTGAAAGTTAAATGAAAATGAATATGTTTAACAAGTACCATCTCCATGATAAATATTACTGAAGTTAAAACACTTTCAGAACATGTATTTTATTTAATGTCACGAGTATGAGCCCATGACCTATCACAAATTTTATGTTATTCTAAAAGAAATTTGCACATATTTATTTTTTCAAATGCCAGTTCCTTAGATTTTACTTTTCTCTAGTTTCTTATGTATCCACTCTATAATAGAGGAGCCGAATTTTCTTTCAGTTGCACAATGACATCTGTCTATCACAAAACATTTAGTCTTTATCATATATATGGCATTTTATTTTATTAACATCTATAATAACAATCTTTATATAAACATTTTCGTTTTAGAAACTTCCCTATATGCTGCTAATGTCTCAAAAATTTTGTTTCTCAAAATAAAGTAAAAATGTATATAAATCAACTATTCATATTTACAATTTGGTGATTTTTTATTCTTTATAAAACAAAGAGTGAAATAAACCCTAATATATTGCCCTCTTGTGGATGATCGGGTAACTATTTTGATTTACGTTCATCATATAGGTCATTCGAATCCAATAGGTATTAATAGGCAACGGAAGAAAATATAGGGTGCTTAGCTAGAAAGTCCTCACATAACTTTTCTTTTCATAAACAAACAATACGCACCCTATCTATAAAGGTATAGCCATTCATCCTGAACGATGTTCAAAGACACAGTGGCTACACATGGGTACCAGACAGAAATAAAGCGACTGGCTATCTGGAAGGGTGGCTCAATCAGTCATCGAGTTGATAGGAAAATTACTACTACGCATTCCTTAAGGGGACGGTGGACGTTGAAATGAGCAAAAATCGACTAAAAAAAGTTTTAATATATAACATTATTTTACACATTTAACATTTGCTTACGGGTGGGACAGCGTCCATCCTAAACGAAGAACCTTCCAAAACACAGGTATTTGATAATCCCTATCCCAAACAGTTCGACCCCCTTTCCAGGCATTGGCGTCCATGGAAATCGCCGACAGAAACATTGCACCTGCTGCTATATCAAATACCTGTCTTTTTGGGAGATTTTTCATTTGGGATGGACGCTATCCCATGCGTAAGCAAAATATTGAATGCATTTTTTTCGAAAATTTTAAAGGTTTTATAATTTTAAAATGCTCCATGCGTCTTAATTTTTGTCTGAGATGCATGAAATTTGGCAAGAAGACACCTCTCATGCTTTTTAATGAGATTGGGTATGCATTTTATAATTGGACTTTATTAAGGCAATTAAAAGTGAATAAGAGCCGAATTAAAGGATGCAAATTAAGTTTTAATGCAGAAAAATATTTGAAAAAATTAACTTTCTAAGGGATTTAAAAATGAATACCCAAATTTGTTCATAATATATTTTTGAGTGATCATATTGTAAAACGAATCAAAAATGTGAACAAATGGCACGCAAGGAGCATTTTCAAATTTTCGTTAAGAAATTAAATTAAAAAAACAAACAAAATTATAATAAAATTGAAAAAAAATTAATGGTACTGTATATAGTAATGTTAAGAGGAATATTTATACAAATTTTCACGGTTCTAAGTCAATAAATAAATAAAAAAAATTTCAACGTCGACCGTCTCCTTAAGAATCAAGGTCAGTTGTAAACAAAATGTCATTTTTAACACTTTCCAGCATAGTTTAAAAGTGTTTACGACTCTGTTCATTCTGTCTGTCTGGCTCTCCGTTCGTACGATAGCTCATGTAAAAATAACTTTATCAAAACGAAATTTTAGTAAGTTGTTGAGCCGGTTTGTGGAAAATATGGGAATGTAAATGAATAATATCACCCAATTAGTTTTGGATTAAACAAGTTGAAAAGGTTAAATACACTGAACCGCATGGGACCAATTTTTCCAAAAAAAAAAAAAAAAAAAATGCAAATTTAAAATTCACAATTTATTTCGATAATTTTAAAAACTATTCAAATTATCCCATAAAATATACAAACAAAATTAATCAAAATATGCTCGGTAGTTTTCAAACTAAAAATTAAAATAATAATTACACCCATATGATATGAAGAGATCACATGACCCACTTCAAAATAAAATAAGGCTCCCATCTTTTTTAATTTTTTTTAGTGTAAAAATCGTGACTTTTAAAATTATTTTAAATTTATATTTAGTGTTGCATTCGTCCTAAAACCACTTTAATTTTGCGTATTTTCTGTGCATCTCTATTCTGCGCCAACGCAATTACAATATTTTTGAGTTTAAATGATCATCGAACTTTGGTTATTTCTACAACGAATCCTAATTTTAATGGATGCAGAATGCAAAAAAGTGATTGTGAGATGAGTTGTATAAGCATTGCTGAATTTTTTGAACGCAAAATTATTTAGCTCTGGAGTCTGAAATGAAAGTGATACTAATAAAATATTTATTGCTTTTACATAGAGAGCCAGACGATTTATATTTCGATGACGTCATTTGATTAATGTTCATTTTTCATGATGAAGATTTAAGTTTTCAAATACAGTATTTTAGTACTGCGATAATCAAAAATATATCAGCGCTGAATGTGTCGCATTTTAGAAATGTTTAAATAAAATTGCCTTTCAGTTAGAAAGTGTTTCATAATCAATGGTTTATGCACGATTGATCATTCTTGTTATATACAGATTTCAAAGGAAAATATAGTTGGTCCTCTGGAAGCACTACCTAGTGAAACACCCTCTGACTTGTCGGTAGTATTTTGAGATTCTTCTTCAGACAGTTGATTTCCGACCTCTATATCGATACACCGTATTCTGAATTACATTACCATTTAATATAAAAGCAAATTCCCCAATATAAAGGGTATGTGATAGTGACAATAAATATATATAATTTGGAGTTGAACAGCATTTAAACTTTTGTGTAGTCCGTTAACTACTTTCTGTCTAATTCAGAAAATTGACTATAAGAATGAAGAAATAATAAAAAAAATGCCAAACAATACCTGCAAAAATGTAAATGATAAAATATTCCAATATATCTTAAAAAAAATTTCTAATAACTGCATCTCAAATAGATATACCGATTTATATAATACATTTCTACATGATAAACACTTATAAAGATACATTTTCTAATAACTTCATCTCAAATAGATATACCGAATTATATAATACATTTCTACATGATAAACACTTATAAAGATACATTTTCTAATAACTTCATCTCAAATAGATATACCGAATTATATAATACATTTCTACATGATAAACACTTATAAAGATACATTTTCTAATAACTTTATCTCAAATAGATATACCGAATTATATAATACATTTCTACATGATAAACACTTATAAAGATAACCTTATGACTAAATTTAGGGGAAAAAAGTGGCTTGATATCCAAGATAATTGGAAAATTTTCAACGCTAGACCACGTAAAGAAGCGGTTGCCAATTTTAGATAGAAAACCGGACATGATTGTTTAGCAGAGCACCTAAATAGAGTAGGTGTTCTCCCCACGAACATTTGCCCAATATGTAATGTTGGCAGAATGAACTCAAAACATCTTCTTGGGTGTCCAGGACTAGATAGGGGTACCCAGCTCTAGGGAGATGTCATTAAACTTTATTGGGATGCTAGGAATCTTATGGAATGATAAAGAATGTCTGCCACCTCTTCGCCGTGTGCTTCTATGGACTCTTTTCTTTTGCATTGACGGTGTTCTCTGTGTTCCCCTGTTTGCTGTTTTGCTTGTTCTTGTTATTTTTCTTTTGTATGTGATGAGATCTCTTTTTGTATGGATTAGATTCCAATAAAGCCATATGTTACAACATAATACATTTCTATAAGCAACGCCTATTTTTTCCCATACGATACATTATACTATTTCATACATTTTTGGAGTCCAAATATTACGAAATAATCAAATTTATGTATGCACTATTGTACCATATTTTTAACATGCACTAATTTTACCACTTTCAATTCATCTTGCGTATTTGAATTTTCTGTTGAATAAGATTTTATCAGTAAAACATAAAATGCTTGGCACAATCTGTAACATGAAACGCTATTTGATTGCGTGATGAATAAATTTCGGTGAATGGAGCTAGATGTTCAACTGATGCCATTCCGAGCGAGATAAATATGACAATTATCGTATGCGTGTTGTCACGCAATGGCTGTCATATCTTTGAGTTTTACAATTACTTGCACTTTAAAATACTTGACCTTGTGCGTTTAAAATAATCCGACTGCATTGATACATTCGAATAAATTACTAATGTGATAATCCTACCAAATTTAATCAGTTAGCAACAGTAAACATATTTGATATTATTTCTCATCAGCACTGAAAATTCTTCAGCTGCATCGTCAACAAGAAAACTTATTAAATATTACAATTTTGTAAAATTCAAAGTAGCCAATGAAGTCAACAAGACAATCTCACAGATTTTAAATTGCAGAAAGTTTTTGTTTCATTGTATTCTATAAAAATATTTAGTAATTTTTTTGCGTTCTCTTTCATACAATGCGACTGTAGTATAGAAAAGATATCATTTTAAAATTTTCGATTTCAAAATTTTGATGCCAATAAATGTTTTAAGAACTCCAGTCAACGTTTTGACTATTTTGGAGTAATGCTTGTACATCTGTCTCTCTGTGATCAACGGTTGCTACTACAAATATTAATAGATTTTCATGAAATCGATCTTATCATAGAAACATTTAGAACTAGATAGACTTTTTGAAATTCGACCGAAAATTCCGAAATGAATTCGAAATTTTATATTTTCTTAACATGGCAACTTAGGGCAAAATTTGACATAATTATGCATAAAGGGGGCTATTTATAACTCAACGATCACGACATTTAACAGTTTCAATCATTGTAGTGAAAATAGACGCGATACAATTTTTGTGTTCGTTAATTCATTAGCTTTGCGAAGTGTGGAGGTGACAAGATATCCCCCATACGGTATACATTGTCAAACTTGTTATCCGTCCAACAAATTTTTCAAT
Source organism: Amaurobius ferox (assembly GCA_951213105.1). Taxonomy (NCBI): domain Eukaryota; kingdom Metazoa; phylum Arthropoda; class Arachnida; order Araneae; family Amaurobiidae; genus Amaurobius; species Amaurobius ferox. The sequence goes on from OX578146.1 coordinate 43,243,952, forward strand.
CCCTTTAAAATGAAGGGTGACATGCTATATGAAGTGTATCATATGGACAAACAGTGCAGATATTTTAAAACATTTATTGAAAATTTTGATTAAATAATCGCAAGAAATAAAATAATCACAAGTTACTTAAAAATGAAATCTTGTATAAGAAAGTCGAGTTGAGCCACACTCTAATTAATCAAAAATCTGATGTGGGCAACACATGACTTTCCTTATATAATGCAATAAATTTGCTACTTTTACAGTTAAAAGAAATGTTATTCTTATATTAGATACTTATATTCTTTCCAAGTTATTGAATTTTCTTCAATTAGTCGTCATTTTCATTGATTTAGCATCATTTTTATTTATTTGGCGAGATTTTCGTTAATTTGGCAACATTTAAACAGTCGACTAGTTGGCGACATTCTGCCAAATATGTCGCCAAAATTTCGCCAAGCGTTATGGACGGAGAAATAAGATATTCTTATACCAGGTAAATGACTATTGGCGTTCAAATGCAAAATTATTACTCAAAGTATCTTTTCTCATGAATGGAACGAGCTAGATCCACGAGAATGATGTCACCAAATTTATCGCAGAAAATCATATATGAAAAGTGAACATGTTTCTCAACAGTTAATATGTTTTTTTTATTAATGGGATTTTTTGATAAATTTATTTGAAAAATGTGCAATATCTCGAGAACGGATCATGCTAGCATTCTAAAGTTTATGTCAATCGTTATCTAAGGAAAAATTACATAAGAAATGTCTATTGTCGTAACTTTATTAAAGGTTTTAATTTTTTGATGATTTTTTTAAAATTTCACTCGAAAATTTAGGGAGATTCTGAAGATTCGATTGCGGTTAAAATCAATAGGCATCCAGTATTCAAGGATTGTGATTTTTGTACCAAATTTCATTCGAATCGCTACATTCGCTCGTGAGATATCGTCTCCTCAGACTCACTGAAACACACACCCACACCCATACTTTCACACACACACACACACACACACACACAGACATCACTTCAAAAATGTTTGATTTGTGATCAGGGATGTTTGAAAGGGATGCTTTGTGATCAGGGATGCTTGAGATATCGTCTCCACACACACACATACTTTCAAGCATACACACACACATACTTTCACGCACACACAAACACACACACACACACACACACACACACACACACACTTTCACACATACACACACACATACAGACATAATCTAAAAAATGTTTGATTCGTGATCATGGATGCTTGAAACGTGCTCTCCCGTCGAAAACTCGAATTCGAATTTTCGACCCCGTCACAATACTTTTTTTATACATTATGTATATAAGGAAAGTAAAAATGGAAACTTCCTCCTCTTGATGATGATGATGATGCTGAAGAAGATAATACAATGATAATGGTAATGATAATAATGTTGTTGATGATGATGGTGATGTTAATAACACACAACAACGATAATAATAATAATAATAATAATAATAATAATAATAATAATAATAATAATAATAGTAACAATAACAACAACAATAATAATAATAGTAATAATAAAAGTAATAGTAACAACAACAGCAATAGTAATAATAATAATAATAATGGTAATAATAATAATAATAATAATAATAATAGCAATAATAGTAATAATAAGATAATGATGAATCTTAGTATTTAACAAGTTTACTTTTAAGATTTACTTCTATATTTTCTGATATACTAAGTATTTTACATTGGCGTATAATAAAAGTTCAAGTACATTTGAATAAAGTACAATTGCAAACTTTTTCTTCCCAAGAAGTGTCATTTCAGAACTCCAACTGTGTTTTGAGGAAGAAATATCCAGGAAAGAAATAAAATGTTACTTTTGCCAATTCAAGATGCCTTCGAATTCGTTCCTGTATTTGTCTTGAAAACACATCAATCTTATCAAAAGATAGAAAGATGCTCACAATCGATAATCGATTCAAGTGAAATAGTTATGGAACAAAGATTTATTACTTTGGTGTCATTTCATTGCAGCACTTCGAACTGATTGAGAAAGAATTATATCGTAAGACTTGTTTTAATTAAAAAAAACTTCGAAAGCGTGGGACTCCACTCGACTATCTCATTCAATACTACGTCAGGTTTTCATACACTCAGTATCATACATGAATAGACGGTGGTTTTAATCTGATGGAGCCGATACGATTTTGCTGGAATGTAAGATCGAAATATTTCAAAAAATAAAATTATTGAAACTAAATATAACTTATTATATAACTATATATAACATATAAATTATATATAACCTTATACCAAAAAGTCAGAATCTGATTTAAAATCCATTTATATATCTCTGTAACGAATTTTAAGGGCTACAAATTACTTTATACTCAATATAACTAGCCCTTTTAGTGCCTGATATATAAGCATTACAAACTTTAATAACAGACATTTTACAATAACTTTCAACTGGACAGGAGGGTTGCTGATAAAGTATAAGAGATTTGAAAAAATAAATTATTGATAAACAAGAAAGATCAATCATGTATAAAGCATTGATTATGAAACACTTTCTAACTGAAATGCAATTTTATTTAAACATTTCTAAGTTGGATGCATTCAGCTGTGATATTTTCAAAATGATCACAGTATTACAATAATTTATTTTACTTAGGAACTTAAAAGTTCATCGATCGAAATGAACTTTATTCAAATGACGTCATCGAACAATAAATCGTCTGGCTCTCAATGTAAAAGCAATGAATGTTTCGTTCATATCACTTTTATTCCAGACTCTAAAGTTAAAAAATTTTACATGAAAAAAATTCAGCAATTCTTATACAACTCATCCTACAAACACTTGCTTACATTCCGCACCCATTAAAATTAGGCTTCCTTATAGAAATAATAAAATTTCGATGAGCATTTAAAATAAAATATAGTGTAATTGCGTTGATATAGTATACAGAGTGTCCCAAAAATTTGAAACACGCTTTAATTCTTTATCTGTTGGGGATAAGTTGACAATGTTAATTGCAAAAATGTTGAAAGTAAGGTAGGAAATAAAACTGCGTTAATAAAATAGTCATCGCATTAATTTTTAAAAAGTTACACTTTTTGAATTTTCATACACGTCCTTAGGCAAATTTGGTCAATCAGAATTTTTTTTATTTTTAATGCAACAACATCATTAAAAAATCTGATGTGGGCAACACATGACTTTCCTTATATAATGTAATGAATTTACTACTTTTACAGTAAAAAAAGGAGGTTTTTCTTATAGAAGATACTAATATTATTTACAAGATATTAAATTTTCGACAATTAGTCGTCATTTTTATCCATTTGCCGAGATTTTCGTTAATTTGGCAGCATTTCAAAAAGTCGCCAAGTTGGCGACATTCGTCGCCAAAAACTCGCCAAGCGTTATGCACTAAGAAATAAGTTATTCTTACAGCAGATAAATGACTATTGGCGTTCAAACACAAAAGTATTACTAAAAGTATATTTTTTCATGAATGGAATGAGCTAGTTCCATGAGAATGATGTAACCCAATTTATCGCATGGTATTACATATGAAAAGTGAACATGTTTCTCAATAGGAATTTTTTTTTATGACTTTTTGATAATTTTTTTTTTTAAAAATGAACAATATCTCGAGAACGGTTCATGTTTGCGTTCTAAAATTTATGTCAATCGTTTTCTAATGAAAAATTACATAAGAAATGTCTATTTGCGTAACTTTATTAGTGGTTTTGATTTTTTGACGATTTTTTCAAAATTTCATTCGAAAATTTAGGGGGGTTCCTAACATTCGATTGCATATAAAAGCAATAGGCTTCCAGTGTGTACGGATTGTGATTTTTGTACCAAATTTGGTTCGAATCGGTCCATTCGTTCGTCAGTTATCGTCTCCACAGACTCACTGACACACATACACACACACACACATACTTTCACACACACACACACACACACACACACACACACACACACACACACACATACACACACACAGACATCACTTCAAAAATGTTTGATTCGTGATCAGGGATGCTTGAAACGTGCTCTCCCGTCGAAAACTCGAATTCGAATTTTCGACCCCGTCACAATACTTTCCTTATACATTATGTATATAAGGAAAGTAAAAAAAACCTGCATATTTGTATCTTTAAAATCAACTGAATTATGATAAAGGAAAAAATTTGACTTATGCCACTTTTCCGTACCATGTGAAAAGCTGTTTTATCAGTGAAAATAGGGATCATAAGCAAATTGACGATTGAAAATGTTTAGATCAAAAATACGTTATTATGTGTCAAATTATTTTTATCACAAATACATCTAAATAAAGTATTACACAGACCGAGATCATATAAAGCAGTGGTACTCACTAAGCGGTTGGGCATCATATCTATTATCATCCAGTTTGATCTTTTTTGGGATATGTTACAAATTTACATTTATATTTGATATATGGTCCCCATTCACAATATTCAATTTTCAATTAAATATAACTCGCTCAATTTTAAAGATACATATATGCGTTTTTTTTAACATTTTCTGGTTGACCAAATTTGTCTAAGGGGGTCGTATACAGATTTAAAAAGTGTAACTTTTTGAAAATTAATGGGATGACTATTTAATTAACGTTGCCTTATTTCCATTATTACTTTCAACATTTTTCCAATTCACATTACCCATTTATCCCCAACAAGTAAAGAATTAAAGCGGTTTTCAAACTTTTTGCGACACCCTGTATAGATGCACAGGAAATGCGCTGAAATAAAGCGGTTTTAGGACGGATAAAACACTAACTATAAATTTCAAAGGACTTTAACAGTCACTATTACTTTCCTTATATACATAATGTATAAGGAAAGTATTGTGACGGGGTCGAAAATTCGAAATCGAGTTTTCGACGGGAGAGGACGTTTCAAGCATCCCGGATCACGAATCAAACATTTTTGAAGTGATGTCTGTGTGTGTGTATGTGTGTGTGTGTGTGTGTGTGTGTGTGTGTGTGTGTGTGTGTGTCAGTGAGTCTGTGGAGACGATAACTGACGAACGAATGGACCGATTCGAACCAAATTTGGTACAAAAATCACAATCCGTAAACACTGGAAGCCTTTTGTTTTTATGCGTAATCGAATGTTCAGAACCCCCCTAAATTTTCGAATAAAATTTTGAAAAAATCGTCAAAAAATCAAAACCACTAATAAAGTTACGCAAATAGACATTTCTTATGTAATTTTTCATTAGAAAACGATTGACATAAATTTTAGAACGCTAACATGAACCGTTCTCTAGATATTGCACATTTTTCAAAAAAATTATTAAAAAGTCATATAAAATGAAAAAAAAATATTTCCTATTGAGAAACATGTTCACTTTTCATATGTAATACCTTGCGATAAATTGGGTGACACCATTCTCTCGTGCATCTATCTCGTTCCATTCATGAAAAAAGATACTTTGAGTAATACTTTTGTATTTGAACGCCTATAGTTATTTATCTGCTGTAAGAACAACTTATGTCTTCGTCCATAACACTTGGCGAGATTTTGGCGACGAATTTGGCGGAATGTCGCCACCTTGGCGACTTTTTGAAATGTTGCCAAATTAACGAAAATCTCGCCAAATGGATAAAAATGACGCTAAATTAATGAAAATGATGACTAATTGTAGAAAATTCAATATCTTGGAAAGAATATTAGTATCTACTATAAGAAAAACCTATTTCTTTACTGTAAAAGTAGTAAATTCATTACATTATATAAGGAAAGTCATGTGTTGCCCACATCAGATTTTTTTTATATTGGGAAAATAAGATGGATGACATATTACTTTCCTTATATACATAATGTATAAGGAAAGTATTGTGACGGGGTCGAAAACTCGAATTCGAGTTTTCGACGGGAGAGCACGTTTCAAGCATCCCTGATCACGAATCAAACATTTTTGAAGTGATGTCTGTGTGTGTGTATGTGTGTGTGTGTGTGTGTGTGTGTGTGTGTGTGTGTGAAAGTATGTGTGTGTGTGTGTGTGTCAGTGAGTCTGTGGAGACGATAACTGACGAACGAATGGACCGATTCGAACCAAATTTGGTACAAAAATCACAATCCGTAAACACTGAAAGCCTATCGTTTTTATACGTAATCGAATGTTCAGAACCCCCTAAATTTTCGAATGAAATTTTGAAAAAATCGTCAAAAAATCAAAACCGCTAATAAAGTTACGCAAATAGACATTTCTTATGTAATTTTTCATTAGAAAACGATTGGCAAAAATTTTAGAACGCTAACATGAACCGTTCGCGAGGTATTGTGCATTATTCAAAAAAATTATGAAAAAGTCACATAAAAAAAAAATCCTATTGAGAAACATGTTCACTTTTCATATGTAATACCATGCGATAAATTGAGTGACATCATTCTCGTGGATCTAGCTCGTTCCATTCATGAAAAAATATACTTTGAATAATACTTTTGTATTTGAACGCCAATAGTCATTTATCTGCTGTAAGAATAACTTTTTTCTTAGTGCATAACGCTTGGCGAGATTTTGGCGACGAATTTGGCTTAATGTCGCCAACTTGGCGACTTTTTTGAAATGTTGCCAAATTAATGAAAATCTCGCCAAATGGATAAAAATGATGCTAAATCAATGAAAATGACGACAAATTGTAGAAAATTCAATATCTTGAAAAGAATATTAGTATCTACTATAAGAAAAACCTATTTTTTTACTGTAAAAGTAGTAAATTCATTACATTATATAAGGAAAGTCATATGTTGCCCACATCAGATTTTTTTTGAAATAGAGACAAATGTACGTACTTCTTTGGGTATGCATTGGTTAATCTTTTTCTTGTTATAGCCAATGCTTGACACTTTTCTCTTTATTATTAATAATGGTTCTTATTTTGCACTTAGAAATATGAATTCCATGGTTTTCAGAGCTTTTTAAAATTAAGCACACGGTGTGCAGTTCTTATATTATTGATAACCATGTTTACTTTTTAGTTAAAAAGTTATAGACATCACTTCAGATGCAGAAATTGTTTGTACATTTTTAGAACAATTTTAAAACAATATAGGGTTTGAAGCAACAGTATTTGCTTTTAAATGGTGTATCTTGTAAAGACCCTTTCTGTCCCAACCTGGAATTGAACCCTGGATATCCGTAAAGGGCCAGCTGGCGCTCTACCGTTGAGCTACTGGGACGAAATTGCAGGTTATTATCGTCGAAGTGGACTCTGCATTTTCTACCCTCTAATGTCAGATTGGTGGGCAACTGATAATCTGACTAACCCCTTCCTGATATTTTTATCCCAGATTAGCCTCCTGCTACTATTATTTTTACCCAGGTTAGTATCCTACGTGGTCGTTATCCTCTCAATTTGAAATCGGCGCTCAATCTTCCAGAGTTCAATGAATTCGTACTAGTCCTACTAAGGTCAATTTTAGACCTCTATCACATTTGCACTAACCTGCAGGGTTGATTTATTCGGGCGCCATTGTAAAGACCCTTGTTGCCCCAACCCGGAATCAAACCCTGGATCTCGGAACTGGCCAGCCGGTGCTCTACCGTTGAGCTACTGGCACGAAATTTTATCGTCGAAGCAATCTGAAAGCAATTTCTCTGGATTATCATTCTACATCTGATTTTTCAAGATAATAGAGCTTTTCTTAAAGTTGTGAGCGGTATTTTATTCCATTCCTCTTTCACAGTTTTCCATCGTCATCCATTGTTTCAGGTCCGAATTTTGAAACTAAAAACGCAATAATTCAATGTCCACACATCAGGGAATTACGAACAGAAGGTACAGCTTTACTACCTGTTTCTTTTGCCATTTTTTAAAGAAATTTATCGATAGATTTTGATTTGTGACTAGGTAGCTTTATCCTAATGAAGTTCTACTCTATTAAGATTCTGTGGATAAAATAATGGCATTTCTTCTTTAAATAAAGGAGTAAAAACATTATCTTGTTGATATATTAAATTGATTTTGATATTTTTTCGATTTTTTTTAACTTTCACTTACCGTTCGTTCTACGAAAAGCCAACAATAATTATGAAACCTTTATTAAACTTCCTTTCGATTCTTGAAACTAAATTTTGAGGTCTTTTCTGCTCTTTTACGATAGTGAATCAAACTTTTTACTTTCCTTGTATACATAATGTATAAGGAAAGTATTGTGACGGGGTCGAACATTCGAATTCGAGTTTTCGATGGGAGAGCACGCTTCAAGCATCCCTGATCACGAATTAAACATTTTTGAAGTGATGTCTGTGTGTGTGTGAACGACGTATGTGAGTGTGTGTGAACGACGTATGTGTATGTGTGTGTGTGTGTATCTATGAGTCTGTGGACACGATATCTCACGAACGAATAGAGCGATTCGAATGAAATTTGGTACAAAAATCACAATCCGTGAATACTGGAAGCCTATTGTATTTAAACGCAATCGAATGTCCAGAACGCCCCTAAATTTTCGAGTAAAATTTTGAAAACATCATCAAAAAATCAAAACCTTTAATAAAGTTACGTAAATAGACATATATAATGTTTCCTTAGAAAACGATTGACATAAACTTTAGAATGCTAGCATGAACCGTTCTCGAAATATTGCACATTTTTTAAATAAATTTACCAAAAATCCCATAAATTAAAAAAAATATATTAACTGTTGAGGAAAATGTTCACTTTTCATATGTAGTATCATGCGATAAATTTGATGACATCATTCTCGTGAATCTAGCTCGTTCCATTCATAAGATAAGATACTTTGACTAATACTTTATATTTGAATGCCAATAGTCATTTATCTGCTATAAGGATAACTTATTTCTCCGTCCATAACGCTTGGTGAGATTTTGGCGACGAATTTGGCGGAATGTCGCCAACTTGGCGACTTTTTCAATGTTGCCAAATTAGCAAAAATCTCACCAAATGGATAAAAATGGCCCTAAATCAATGAAAATGACGACTAATTGGCAAAAATCCAATATCTTGGAAAGAATATAAGTATCCACTATAAGAATAACCTATTTCTTTTGCTGTAAAAATAGTAAATTCATTGCATTATATAAGGAAAGTCATGTGCTGCCCACATCAGATTTTTTTTTACTGTAAAAGTAGTAAATTCATTACACTATATAAGGAAAGTCATGTGTTGCCCACATCAGATTTTTTTAATTTTGAAGTGGATCACTTGATATCTTCATATAGTATGGGTGTAATTATTATTCGAATTTTTATTTAAAACTAGCCGCCTTTGGCGACCAGCCTGTTCGCTACCCTTGAAAATTCTGACCGTGGCAAATTGTAACCGTGGCACACTCGCTGGCGCGACCTTACCAGAAGGTGTAAGGTAACTGTTTGGACGGCCAGGAAGTGCCACCCAATTTAGACCGGAACTCAGTGGGGGAGACATCCACAGGGACCGTACCCTCCTTCCCCTACCACCAACCTTTCGGAAGGACTTACGATCCCACATGTTTAACGGGATTGTACTCCGCGTGAACGCGGCTGCAGTTTTGGCAGTGGCGGGAATCGAACCCGGGCCTACCCAGTGAAATTCCCGCGCGCTAACCACTGGTGTACTTCGGCCTCCGCGACATTTTCCATAACTTTCTTTTTATTCACCGAATTTAGACCGGAACCCAGTGGGAGAGGCACCAACGGGGACCGTACCCTCCTTCCCCAACCACCAACCTCTCGAAAGGACTTACAGACACACATGTTTATTCCGCGTGATCGTACTCCGCGTGAACACGGCGTCAATTTTGGAAATCGAACCCGGGCCTACCGCGTGCAATTCCCGCGCGCTAACCACTGGGCTACTTCGCCCTCCGCGACAATCTCCATAACTTTCTTTTTATTCACCCAATTTTGGCCGTACCCTCCTTCCCCTACAACCAACCTCTCAGAAGGACTCACGAACCCACATGTTTAACTTGATCGTACTCTGCGTGAACGTGGCGTAAGTTTTGGCAGTGGCGGGAATCGAACCCGGACCTACATAGTGCAATTCCCGCGCGCTAACCACTGGGCTGCCGCGCCCTCCGCGACAATCTCCATAACTTTCTATATATTCATCCAATTTAGACGGGAACCCAGTGGGGGAGGCATTTACAGGGGCCGTATCCTCCTTCCCTTACCACCAACCTCTCGGAAGAACTTACGGACCCACATATTTAACGTGATCGTATTCCACGTAAACACGGCGGCAGTTTTGGCAGTGGCGGGTATCGAACCCGGGCCTACCGCTAACTTCCCGCGCGCTAATTTGCAATTTAAAATGACCATATGCTTAATTCCATCATCCTCATTCCATTGTTTCATTGTTCCATCATTTAAAATATCCAAAAGTTAAAATATACATTTAAAAAATCCATATCGTCCCATCATTTAAAATATAAATATAATAATTTATATGGAGCAAAGGAGCTCTATTCAGAACCGTGACGTCACCTCCACCTTGACGTCCCCACCCACCACCTTCCCTCTTTCAGCGGGGGAGAAACGAAGCGGCACGCCGAGCGGAACGCCGAGAAATTGAAATTCGGAAACTTTTAAAATCCCGATCCTGTGGGCAATACGGAATATTTCCTGACCAGATTGGACTTGTAAGAATGCCAGATGTTTGACCTTTCTAAAAATGTAAATTATTAGTCGAAATTATGAGTACTTTTTACTATGCGAGAATTTAAAAACCAAAAATCGTTTTCTTGAGCAAAAAGTGAGTTTTGTTTTAAAATCTTTAAAAAATATTAGAAATCGAAATTCAGATTTTAAATTGATATATTTTTACTCGCAATTGTCTGCTCTTTCCGATGGTGTGATTTGTTTTTTTCTACGACGTCTGGATCGTGGAGAAAAAAGGGCAAAAAACGGTCGAAATCGCATAAAACATTAAATAAATAAAAAAAAAATTAAAATTTTAAAAATCGGTTTTCACGTGTCCCCTTCCCTTCCCCCCAGGTCTCCGATTGCCAAATTTCGTAGCTCTCCGACGCGCGGTCGCGAAACGTATAGTGTATAAGACAGACACACAGACACACACACAGACATTGCCTTTTATTATATAGAAACTGACGATAGTATATTGCTGATTTTTTTTATATATTTTATAGGATAATTTGAATACTTTCTAAAATTTTAGAAACAATTTGTGAAATTTAACGTCGTTTAAAAAATATTTGAAACATTAGGTACCATAGGATTCAATGTATTTCACTTTTTCAACCCGGGTTCAATCCGGGTAATTGGGTGATATTATTCATTTACATGTCTCACAAACCGCCTCAACAGCTTTGATAATGCCATTTTTACGGCAGTTATCTTGCGAACGGACAAACAGACAGACAGAATGAACCAAGTCATAGACACTTTTCAACTATGTTGGAAAGTTTTAAAAATGTATATAGTTTGACCCCGAAATCGAATTTCACATGCTTTGCGAGGAAAGTCTGGGAATTGCCTCGATCCTAAGGTTTAGTATACGCTTTCATTCACCACTTATTCTTAATTAATTATATACAAAAAATATTCGTAATAATTACTTTTAATTGATTATTCATTTCTTTATAATTCATGGTAATGTATAATGAAAGTATTAGAATCGCGTCGAAAAGTATAAATCAAGTTTTCGACGGATCTACACGTTCTAGAACGAAAAAAAAATATTGGCGTCGGTGTGTGTGTCTGTCTGCCCTCTGTGTGTATGTCTGTGTGCCTGTCTGTGCAATGTATGTATCCTCTCTAACTCAAAGACTGATTCGCCAAATTTTATAAAATTTGATCTCAATTGTGGATAACTCAGTTGCTGATTAAATTTTGGTACGATTTAGAACTTTACGCTTTTTACAAAATGACTCTCAAAAATCGTCAAATTCTGAATTAAAATACTATATATGTTCAAATGCATCAATTAAATGCTTGTTTTGTACTTAATTTCTGACGACAAAAAATAAGCTTTGGCATTTCGATGAGCAAACGATTTTTGTTATTGTAGCAAAAACTATTCGACGAAATGTCTCAAAATTTGGTAGGTATGTCAATTATGAGTTATCGTGGTGAGATTTTTGTATGATTCGTAAAAGCAGAACCGACTTAAGTTTGAGAAATAATCCACAAAATTTGTGAAAGTCTGAAATAAAGGTTTAAATATGATTAAATATATTAATTAAATGCTCGTTTTCTACATTATTTTTGACGGCAAAACAAATATGATTAACCCTGATTACTCTAAGATGAACTATTCTCGACATATTCGCTGTTTTGGGAATTTTGAGAAGCTGACGACGTTTTAAAATGCGTTAAATTGTCAAATAAAAATGATGACATATTAAAACTGCAAATTGAATATAATATCAATCAAGTGTATTTTGGGGCAATTAAACTCGATTTAATGAAATATGAAAACGGAAATAAATTTGAGTCTGTAGTGAAAGTCATGTGTTGCCCACATCCAATTTTTGGTCAAGATGACTGTCGCTTTGAGAATATATATTTGTATCAAAATGCGCTATTTTAGTGCAATTTATATGCATAGAGATCTCTTTTAGATTTTAGATTGAAATCGAAAATAAAATGTATATATGTTTGACCTCTACTATGTTAATGTAAAATTCACATAAATACAATCCTATCCCTTACCATAGTGTTACCCATTTGACCCAGTGATCGTGTAAGTGACATCCAAAAATTTGGGGTACATTGCGTTTGTTCATAAAATCAGACGAATTTTGTGGACACTAACACTTTCATTTACACATAGATTGTGAAAGGATTTTAATAATACACACGCATTATACATTTAAATAAAGTGCCTAACTTCAGCTTCGGGGGTATCGAGTTATACGGTAATTGTTAATTAAAACTATCATTGATTTAAATCTCGAGCTGATATTGTAATGGGGATTTTCCCAAGCTCAAAGCTTATTGGTATAATTATGGGTAGATTAAGAAATTATATATATATATATATATATATATATATATATATATATATATATAATTGAGTTTAAAGACACAATACCTTCAACACTGATGAATGACTTGTTAATTTAAAATGATCACCTCCAGAATCCCAATGGTTAGGGGCCTAGGATAGGTGAGAAAACGCAGTGCACACGTGATCAATGCCCGCTATGACCTCTACCGTCGAAATGCCGGTTAATCCAGCGATAGTAGGAGGTCCGGGGAACGTGTGTGCAAGATGATGCCGCCCGGTATAAACTCCCGCCAAAAGGTAAGTTGCATACGTCCAGATTCTGTCCAATCGCTAGCGGTTAAAATGTAAAGATGGGTCGGATTGCTTGCTGTATAGGGACCCTAAGTGGCGACAAGAAAGGCGAGTTCCGCAGCTGTCCGATTAAGATTACCAAAAACCGTCTGAATCCACTCTAGTTCTTTCTGTGGGAAAGTGCCCTAGGACGGTGCAGCTGCATAGTTATTCAGGAATCCGAGCTCTACTGGTAAAGATAATGCTCAAACATCTAGAGCCTAGGATTCCTGTAGACTACAAGAAATTGGAATGGTTCGATCCCCTGCATGGTCAAGTCACGAAATGTGAGGCCCTCTCTCATGAGCACGAAAATGTAATATAACTAAACTTTTTAAAATTAAGCCCCTTGACATTTTGTGGAGGGTGGAATAAAATGGATCACTAAGTTCCCTCATCCCCTCCTTCGCTGTAGCACATTTGCGCGAGAATAGATGGGACGAAATCCCGAACTATTTATTGGATTACGGGATAACCCTCATTTTATATGCATTCCAATAAAATCCGATGAACTGTGGGTTCCCAACTGCCGGATGATCCCGTCCGAGCCCCGGAGGGACTTAACACTTGAGAGGGGCCATAATTTTCAAGAGATTTGTCGTTTCAATTTAGACATTTACTTCGTTTACCCATACTTAAAATTTTACGAACCCAGTCTCATGCTATTCATACATTGGCGCCAAACTGTCTCATCGTGTCTGTGAGGAGGTATCGTGCTACCAATTAAACTTACCGTACACTTTACCTACGTTGAGTAATTCCCCCCCCCCCAAACACACACACACTCCCTTCATTTATGGGTCGAGCCCTGTGAGCGTTCTTTCTCAACCTTTTTTGCAATTTTACGAAGACTAACACCACTCCGGCTATTTATGTGAAATTGTTTGGAGAACATAGGATTCTGTATAAGGAGTTTACTCCTGTTTTTACGGATGGTTCTAAAGCAGGAGATTACGTTAGTTTAGCTTATGTTTGCAACAATACTATAAAGTCTTATAAACTACATGCATCTTGCCCTATTTTTACAGCTGAGATTATGGCTATTTACCAGTCCCTAATCTTCATCTCTTATCAAAAGTCCAAAAAGCACATTATATATACTGACTCATTGAGTTCATTACAGATTTTATCATCGAAGAGAGCTATTACCACATTGCCTCTGATATCCTTAAGTATGAGCATCGTCTGAAAGGGCAAGGATACCATACTAAATTCTGTTGGGTCCCAGGACATGTTGGCATCAAAGAAAATGAGTTAGCAGACATTGCTGCTAAATTTGCTACTCTAACTGTGAATCTGACTATCCCTTTAACTGACATCAAACAATTTGTTCTAAAAAATATTCATGACAAATGACAGTCGTCCTGGAATCAGTAATCTGATAATAAGTTGCACGCGATAAAACCCTTAGTACAAAAATGGACTAGTTTCCAATGTAGGAAAATGGATGTAATTTTAACTCGTTTGCGTATTGGTCACACTCGTTTTACTCACATGCATTTACTTTTAGGAGAAATTGAACCCCTTTGTAATGTTTGTCAAACCGCAGCGAGTGTAAAACATATTCTAATTACTTGTCCTAAATATAAACAGTTTCGTTTTAAGCATTTTAAAACGTATACTATAACTTTGATTGAATTGATTGGAGATAATCCTCATTCATGGATTTTTCCATTCTCATTAGACATCGATTTTTACCATCATATTTAAATTCACTTCCTATCACCTTTTAGACATTTTTCATCTTGTTTTCATCATTATTCTTCTTGCATTGTCTTGTTTTAATCATACACCTTTTTAGATTATTTACTTGTTTTTATTATTTACATTTATCTGTATTTTAGTACCATATATGTCTGGCGCAGCTTATCCTCTTTGGATCTTGTGCCAAAAATCCTTAATCAACCAACCAACCCTGTGAGCATGAATAGTGTTTGCACAGTGTGTAAAACATTATGTTATGCTTCATAACACTTACTCTACTGCGTTTGTATACATAATAGGATCTTCTTTAGATGAAATGTATCCAACAACCTAAAGTTTTATGAAACACTTCTAAAATATTTACAGTAAGTTAAAACTGCATCTGTTCGTTATTCATTTTAGCAGGTCGTACAGTCAAACCAAACGGAACATAACACATAATAATACCTACTGTAAATAAATATGCAGATAATTTGCTTAGGGCCTTAATACGTATTCCAAATACTTCGTTTAATAATTTTACCAAAATTTTAAATAGTAACCCCTCATTTTTTATGCAATCATAGGATTTTCCACTTCGAAATTATGCTAATTATAATTTTTTTGGCGGTCTGTGTTCATAAAATCGGAAAAAATGTGATAAAAATACTGCAGGATCCGCCCCAAGGTTTGAGAATTATTTATTCATATAAAAGAAGATAAACGTAATTATGGATATATGTCTCGCTTACTAATGAATAATTTTGAAATACATCGTTATACATACGTAAGGTCAAATTAATAACTCTTGTAAACAGATAATTTTAATTTTTTCAGAATTATACTTTTTATATAAAACAAAAAATATTGTATAAAAATTTAAGATAAATTTTACAATGCACTAATTATCTCTTTCTGTTGTTATCCCATCTTTTATCGTCTGCGTATAATGTTATGTTTAAACCGTATATCTTTCCATACTAAATAATAAACGTTCTACAATTTGGTAATTGAAAATATTCCCTTCTCTTGCTTTGTACTTGAGACAGGAATTTTAACTTTTATCTCGCAGCAAGAAATGTTGGAAAGCTCATAGTTACTTTCCTAATACAGACTTTGCTTCTGAAACTCTATAATTTTTCAGTTGAAAGTCAAAGGGATGCATAAGAACTCAAGAGGGAGCCCTGAATGCGACTTATAGTTTCAACAGTACTATAAGTGTAACCGGTATTAACCTTAAATCTATTGACAAATAAGTTCGAAGGCAGGATAAAAATATTCATATATTTTATATTCTGATACTAATTACAAGTAGATCTTAACAAAACGGAACAAAAAGACATGTGAATGTCGAATAATCGAAACCTCACACTCCAGATATAATTTTGCTTTTTTAACATTTGACTGTATCATTGAACACTTATCCTGAATAAAGTAACACAAGTAAAAAAAGAATAATTATTTTTCTTTTTACAAGACACCTGAGAATTCTTAATGGAATGTGCCTTGATATCAATCTTCGGAGAAAATAGAAAGATATTCAAAATCGATAATCGATTTCAGAAATATTTACCGAATATATATTTATTACTTGGTTGTATATTCGTCAGCTCATTTCTTTCTAATGAAGAAATATATTTTATAGGGAAGAATAAATTTATTATTATACAAAAACTGATGTGCCCAACACATAATCAACAAATTTCGACCTTTTAAGACAACGAAAATAGAAATTAGAGCTTTTCTTATAAATAAATATCCACGAAAATCAGTGGCCTTTTTCTTGTTATTGTTGTTATCGATTAAAATAAGCATTGAAATTTGACATATTCCAATTGTTAATTAAAATGCAAAGATAAATAATATGTTGATGTGAATGTCAATGCATTTTTAAAATGTGAATGTTAAAATGTGAGTGTCAATGCATGTCAATCTTTAATGTCTAAATTGAGGAACATGACAATTTTACATTGCGATGTTAAAATTCGAGATGGTTATAATTATGACGATATTCAAAATCAATCAAAACTGTTATACCTAGGATCGGTGATGAGCTTTAGCGGTTGCAAAAATTACAGTTCTGAGAGGATTAAAATGTCAGACAAAAGAACATACATAAACAAGAAAGATCAATCATGCATAAAGCATTGATTATGAAAAACTTTCCAATTTCAAAGCAATTATATTTAAATATCTCTAAAATGCAATACATTCCTCTGTCATATTTTAAAACTTATCACAATACTACATTAATTTATTATATTTAAAAACTTAAACCTTCATCGAAAAAAATGAACTTCATTCAAATGACGACATTGAAATATAAATTGCCTAGTTAAACATCTCTAAAATGCGATACATTCCTCGGTAATATTTTTTAAATCATCATAATACTACAATAATTTATTATATTTGAAAACTTCATCGAAAACAACTGACATTCATTCAAATGATGTCATAGAAAAAATAACACGCCTGGGCTCTCTGTAAAAGCAGCATTTCATTCATAACATTTTATCCACTCATTTCATTCATCACAGTACCAAAATAATTTATTTTATTTAAAAACTTAAGATCATGGATCTACAAGTAGTCAAAATCTATGCTTAAAACTTCATCGCAAAAAATCGTCCTTCTCTCTGTAAAATCAATGAATATTTCATTCATAATGCAGACTCCATGAGCTAAATACTTTTGTGTTAAAAAAATGCAGCAATTTTTATACAACTCATCCTACATATTTTACTGTTTACATTTCACATAAATGCAAAATAGGCTTCGTTGTAGAAATAATCAATTTTGGATGAGCATTTAAACTCAAATATATTGTAATTGCGTTGTTTCAGTATGTAGATGCACATAATTTTTTAAGCCAAAATAAAGTGGTTTTAGGACGAATACAACACTCAATATGAATTAAAAAGAACTTTAAAAATCACGATTTTGAGACAAACAAGATGGATGCCATATTTTATGTTGAAGTGGGTCACGTGATCTTTTCATAATCAGGGTCCGTGATCGCTTCATATAAGAGGTGCAATTATTATTTTAATTTTTATTTAAAAAACTACTAAACATATTTTGCTGAATTTGTTTTTATATATTTTATGGAATAATTTGAATATTACCTAAAATTGTCGAAGCAATTTGTCAATTTTAAATCCGCTTAAAAAATATTTGAAAAATTAGGTCCCATAGTGTTCAATGTATTTCATTTTTTCAACCCGGCTTCAATCCAAAACTAATTGGGTGATATTATTCATTTATACTCCTATAGGTCCTACGGAACGTCTGAACAACATACTAAAATTTCATTTTGATTAAGTCATTTTTACGGCAGTTAGCGTGCTAACGGACAGACAGACAGACAGAATGAACAATGTCATAAATACTTTTAAAATTCGTTGTAAAATATCAGAAATAACTGAACTTCGCGAGTTTCGTTAATAATCATTCGGAAAGCATAAAATAATTACTCAATTTAAGAAAAAATTAAAATGTAACTAAATTATCTTTTATTGTCGAAAATATAATTACATTTATGAATATATAAATAAACATTCAACGGTTCAATAAATTAAATATTTCCATCTTACAAAATTTTCTGCATCTGTCTCTAGTGTATCCAAAAACCAAGAGAGATTTTTTCTTCTTCATTCTTTATACTTTCACTCAAAAAATATTCAAAACTATGCAAAATACATAAATCACAATAAAATAGGTATATATATATAAATATTTAAAATGAAAAAACAAATACGGCAAAATTGAGAAGTTGCAATAATAATTAGCTCAAGATTAAAGATCGAGACATGGAGAGCAATCAGTTGAAAATACATAAAAGATTAGTTCGAAATTGCGTTCTTGACAGGACAGCCATACAATTCGAATTAAAACCGATGCAATAGCATTTTTTTTGACAATGGCGATAGCATGTGACTGTGAACACCATTAGAACTGTCTAATGGCTAGGGAAAGGCGAAATAATAACAAGAAAGAACAATCATGCTTAAAGCATTGATTATGAAACACTTTCCAACTTTAATGCAATTTTATTTAAGCAAGTCTAAAATGCAATACTTTCCTCGGTAATATTTTAAAATCATTATTATTATCACAATACTACATTAATTTATTATATTTGAATACTTTAACCTTCATCGAAAAAAATGAACTTCATTCAAATGACGGCATTGAAATATAAATTGCCTGGTTTAAACATCTCTAAAATGTTATACATTCCTCGGTAATAATTTTAGAATTATCATAATACTACGATAATTTATTATATTTGAAAACTTCATTGAAAACAACTGAAATTCATTCAAATGACGTCATAGAAAAAATAACATGCCTGACTCTCTCTATAAAAGCAGCATTTCATTCATAAATAATTTCCCATTCATGTCATTCATCACAATACTATAATAATTTATTTTATTTGAAATTTAAGACCATGGAGCTGCAAGTAATTAAACTCTATGCCTAAAACTTCATCGAAAAAAATCGTCCTTCTCTTTGTAAGATCAATTAATATTTATTTCATATCAGCTATGCAGACTCCAAGAACTCAATGATTTTGTGTTAAAGAAATACAGCAGTTCTAATACAACTCATTCTACATATTTTGCTGTTTACATTTTACATAGGTGAAAAATAGCTTCCTTGTAGAAATAATCAATTTTGGATGAGCATTTAAACTCAAATATATTGTAATTGCGTTGTTTCAGTATGTAGATGCACATAATTTTTTAAGCCAAAATAAAGTGGTTTTAGGACGAATACAACACTCAATATGAATTAAAAAGAACTTTAAAAATCACGATTTTGAGACAAACAAGATGGATGCCATATTTTATGTTGAAGTGGGTCACGTGATCTTTTCATAATCAGGGTCCGTGATCGCTTCATATAAGAGGTGCAATTATTATTTTAATTTTTATTTAAAAAACTACTAAACATATTTTGCTGAATTTGTTTTTATATATTTTATGGAATAATTTGAATATTACCTAAAATTGTCGAAGCAATTTGTCAATTTTAAATCCGCTTAAAAAATATTTGAAAAATTAGGTCCCATAGTGTTCAATGTATTTCATTTTTTCAACCCGGCTTCAATCCAAAACTAATTGGGTGATATTATTCATTTATACTCCTATAGGTCCTACGGAACGTCTGAACAACATACTAAAATTTCATTTTGATTAAGTCATTTTTACGGCAGTTAGCGTGCTAACGGACAGACAGACAGACAGAATGAACAATGTCATAAATACTTTTAAAATTCGTTGTAAAATATCAGAAATAACTGAACTTCGCGAGTTTCGTTAATAATCATTCGGAAAGCATAAAATAATTACTCAATTTAAGAAAAAATTATAATAAAATGTAACTAAATTATCTTTTATTGTCGAAAATATAATTACATTTATGAATATATAAATAAACATTCAACGGTTCAATAAATTAAATATTTCCATCTTACAAAATTTTCTGCATCTGTCTCTAGTGTATCCAAAAACCAAGATAGATTTTTTCTTCTTCATTCTTTATACTTTCACTCAAAAAATATTCAAAACTATGCAAAATACATAAATCACAATAAAATAGGTATATATATATAAATATTTAAAATGAAAAAACAAATACGGCAAAATTGAGAAGTTGCAATAATAATTAGCTCAAGATTAAAGATCGAGACATGGAGAGCAATCAGTTGAAAATACATAAAAGATTAGTTCGAAATTGCGTTCTTGACAGGACAGCCATACAATTCGAATTAAAACCGATGCAATAGCATTTTTTTTGACAATGGCGATAGCATGTGACTGTGAACACCATTAGAACTGTCTAATGGCTAGGGAAAGGCGAAATAATAACAAGAAAGAACAATCATGCTTAAAGCATTGATTATGAAACACTTTCCAACTTTAATGCAATTTTATTTAAGCAAGTCTAAAATGCAATACTTTCCTCGGTAATATTTTAAAATCATTATTATTATCACAATACTACATTAATTTATTATATTTGAATACTTTAACCTTCATCGAAAAAAATGAACTTCATTCAAATGACGGCATTGAAATATAAATTGCCTGGTTTAAACATCTCTAAAATGTTATACATTCCTCGGTAATAATTTTAGAATTATCATAATACTACGATAATTTATTATATTTGAAAACTTCATTGAAAACAACTGAAATTCATTCAAATGACGTCATAGAAAAAATAACATGCCTGACTCTCTCTATAAAAGCAGCATTTCATTCATAAATAATTTCCCATTCATGTCATTCATCACAATACTATAATAATTTATTTTATTTGAAATTTAAGACCATGGAGCTGCAAGTAATTAAACTCTATGCCTAAAACTTCATCGAAAAAAATCGTCCTTCTCTTTGTAAGATCAATTAATATTTATTTCATATCAGCTATGCAGACTCCAAGAACTCAATGATTTTGTGTTAAAGAAATACAGCAGTTCTAATACAACTCATTCTACATATTTTGCTGTTTACATTTTACATAGGTGAAAAATAGCTTCCTTGTAGAAATAGTCAAATTTGGATGAGTATTTAAACTCAGATATATTGTAATAGCGTTGTTTCAGTATGTAGATGCACAGAATTTATGCAAAAATAAAGTGGTTTTAGGACGGATACAACACTCAATATGAATTAAAAAGAACTTTAAAAATCACGATTTTGAGACAAGATGGAGGCCGTATACATTTTGAAGTGAGTCACGTGATCTTTTCGTATCATGGTCACGTGATCGTTTCATATACAAGGTGTTATTATTTATTTTAATTTTTGTTTAAAAAACTACTGAATATATTTCGCTGATTTTTTTTATATATTTTATGGAACAATTTGAATATTATCTAAAATTTTCGTAGCAATTTGTGAATGTTAAATCCGCTTAAAAAATGTTTGAAAAATTAGGTCCCATAGGGCTCAATGTATTTCATTTTTTCAATCCGGGTTCAATCCAAAACTAATTGGTTGATATTATTCATTTATATTCCCATAGGTCCTACAGACCGTCTGAACAACATACGAAAATTTAATTTCGATTAAGTCATTTTTACGGCAGTTATCGTGCTAACGGACAGAGAGACAGACAGACATACAGACAGAATGAACAAAGTCATAAACACTTTTCAACTTGGTTGTAAAGTGTTAAAAACCAAAGGGATTGAAAACCACAAATATAAAAAACAGAAATATAAACTTACAGGGACAGTCACCACGTGTGAATCGAAATGTTTATAGTCGAACATGCGGCAGAGCATTTTACATCTCTTCGTTAAAGCAAGTGGATATCGGAATGAATATACTAGTGAACGCGAACGATTTTTTTTAATGAAGACTTTCAATAATAGTAATTACTATAGGACTCAGGACAAGTGGAAGTAGTATTTCAAAAATTTTAAACGACATCAGACTCAGTGCCTAGTGGAAAGTTAGATCATAAGAATGGATGAAATTCACATAACTGAGTTATCCCATCAAGGAAAAATAATGAAATTGCAAAATTACTAATAATTATCTATATACAGAACAGAAATACAGAAGGTACAAAATTTTATGAATTCGATTAAATTTTTCCAGGGAATTAAATTTCAAGAAATACAAAATTTAAATTTTTATACGGTCCCCGCACAAAAACGTTTTCAATGAGTAAAATGTGTCCCATACACTAATAAGACGATGTACAAAATTTCAGCATTTTATTATAAAACGTTCCAAAAATATGGAAAGTAAAAATGCTGACTTAAACCACTTTTCGATGCATCGACATGGGTTCTCAGAGGGAAAATATCATGTCGGCAGATCGCGTTTCTGGGCTCGTACACAAAGTAGGAAAGAAGACAACGATTACATAAATAAATAATACTTTTGCTATTTATTGGTACAAAAGTATCTACACTGTGTAGAAATAATAACTTTACACAAAGATTACAAAGCTTGTTCAAAATATTTTCCGTCCATTCCAAAGTTCTAATAAAGATAAGAGGCAGATATTATTTGCTTATGATGCATTTCTGCGTTGCGGCATTTGCACTCTTGCTGTAAACATTTACATATTAATTTGTGATTAATCCCTCACCATCTTTGTTTAAACATATATATGGAACTTTTTATGATAAAATGCTGAAATTTTGCACATCACCTTATTATTGTATGGGGCACGTTTTATTCATTGGAAATGCTTTTGTGCGGGGACCGTATAAAAATTTAGATATAAATTTAGAATAAAAATTTAGAAATGTTCCTACCACATTTTCCTGATGTTTCTTATCTTCATTTTTTCATCTTTTTGTGCCTGTAGTTTGAGTTTGGACATTTATAATAATGTACTAATGTCCAACCAGACATTTGTTTGGGTTAATTAGAATTCAATCCTCAGACCTGAAGATGAATTTAATTAGTTTTAATCTTCGGATTTGGGCCGGTGCTGAACTTTTCTATTATCAGTATTATGGCAGTGGTTTTGCTTCTATGGTGATCTTAATATTTCGCATATATAGTGAATTGATTATTTTTATTAATACTTATTTCTAATATATATATATATATATATATATATATATATCACACCACAAAGGTAGAAAAGGGAATGGAAGAAATATACTAAGCATTAGCCGGGGTTGGTAACCCCCACTCCCTGGTTAAGCAAGCTTTATGTCTAGATTACACTCCCGGTAGCCGATATATTGCAAAAGATAGAAATACAGAAGTATCGATAAGGCAAAATGAAAAGAAGTTACAAGCTGACACGAAACAGTGAATAAACTTTACCATAAAACAATCTGTATCCACATAATTCAAAACCAAAAACCTCCAATAATGTGTCGTAATTCCACCACATAACTGACAATAAATATTGAAAAGTATAGGCTATAATCATTTAAGCAGATGCTGTACCTCGGCATCAATACTTCAAAAAACCAAATTAAATACACACCATCCCGCTTACACTATCAAATCCTTGATGCAGTGGAGTAAACACGGCCAATGCCTGTATATGGATGGTCCGGACACTTAGCTATTATCAACTTTTTATCGGTCCTGTATTTAACTAACTAACTAACTAACTAACACACTCTCCTAGAGTGTAGAGGTTGGGATCCTGTATTTAAATATATGCGGTAGCTTTCAGTTACGGTTAAACCAAAAAAACCCACAAACTGTGGTGCTCAGAAAACGCTTCGGAAACCCCTGTGATGTTGAACCATGGAGGAAGCGAATATCGCTATTATAACGATCATTAACTTTACTATTTTTTCTTAAGCTTCGTATGAGTTGATTCAGTATGATGTTTCAGTATACATTCCGATGTACACATGAATTCCATAAAACTGTGTAATTTATTTAAAATTTAAAATCTCTGCGTTTATCGCAGAGTCGAAATCCAGTTAAACCATCAGAAAGTTTGTACTGAGACAAATCCAGAAAACTTAGACACTTATCATGATTATATGGAGTTTCTGTTAACTTTAAACAGTTTGGATAAAATTCAAAATCCATTGTAAATTATATAAATATATATATATATATATATATATATATATATATATATATATATATATATATATATATATATATATATATATATATAATGAGAATTGATAAATTTAGGAGAATTTGAGATTTTACGAATATGAAAATAAAGATTGATAAAGTAATTTTAGTGTTTTTGTGCAAAGCAGCATAAAGCACTAAATACAGTATAAAGGATAAGTCAGTGCTGGCGACCAGGAGTGCAATGCCGTGGCATTTGGGACATGCATGTTGTCAACTGGGGAGTAAGGTCACAACCCCTTATCACCATTTTGTAAGCACTTTACGT